>CAUYLG010014971.1:0-41472 GCA_963573385.1 Cacajao melanocephalus | reverse complement strand
AAGCAATTCTCCTGCCTCAGCCTCCCGAGTAGCTGGGACTACAGGCGCGTGCCACCATGCCCAGCTAATTTTTGTATTTTTTTTTGTAGAGACGGGGTTTCGTCATGTTGCCCAGGCTGGTCTTGAACTCCTGCACTCAAGCAATCTGCCCGCCTTGGCTTTCCAAAGGGCTGGGATTGCAGGCGTGAGCCCCCAGTCCCGCACCAGCTGCACGATATCTTTTTAACCTCTTTGAGCCTCTGATTTCTCAGCTGAAAGTGTGATATGGATGGGTCTCATTACTGATGATGTTCAGTTTGATCACTTGGTTAGGGAGGTGTCCACCAGCCCTCTCCACTATAAAGTGATTCTCTTTTTTCCTTTGTAATTAACAAGCATCTCCTGGAGAGAGACTCTGAGATGATGCAAACGTCCTATTATGCCTCAAACTTTCCCTGCTAGTTTTATGATCCATTCATGAACCTTGCTTCAATCTGGTATTAAAACACTGGGTGCCAAACGGTGATTTTCCTCACTCCAGCAACCTCTCTGCTCCTCGTTCCTGGCTTTTCTGCTGCAAGTAGAAGCATTCTGTTTCCCCAGACACCGGTGTTTTAAAACGCTTTCTTGGAGGGTCTACCATGCAGCCAGCTTCAGACACAGTGATTTCTCTGTTCTTCGAATTGCTTTTTCCCCTTCACACACATCTTGGCCATCTTTCTGTATCACCCTGCTTCCCTGCTTTGCGACGGCTATGCTATAATGTATTTAACTGACTTCCTGTTGAGTGTACAGATGGCCTCTGGTTCAGAGATTTTATTGTAATGCTGTAGTGGGCGGCCTTATACAGCCATGTACTTTTTCTTTTCTTTTGAGATGGGAGTTTCGCTCTTGTTGCCCAGGCTGGAGTGCAATGGCACGATCTCTGCTCACTGCAACCTCTGCCTCCTGGATTCAAGTGATTCTCCTGCCTCAGCCTCCCGAGTAGTTGGGATTACAGGCATGCGCCACCACACACATCTAATTTTGTATTTTTAGTAGAGATGGGGTTTCTCCATGTTGGTCAGGCTGGTTTCGAACTCCTGACCTCAGGGATCCGCCCACCTCAGCCTCCCAAAATGCTGGGATTACTGGTGTGAGCCACTGCGCCTGGCCTACAACCATGTACTTTTCTGGAAGTCGGAGACCTGGAGCAAGGGAAGCCTGGCTGGGCCAGAGTGTTCAATTGTGAGCATTACTGTGACCAGGTCTTTTTGGTTTTGTTTTTGTTTGAGACAGTCTCGCTCTGTCTCCCAGGCTGGAGTGCAATGGCATGATCTAGGCTCACTGCAACCTCCGCCTCCCGGGTTCAAGCTATTGTCCTGCTTCAGCCTCCCAAGTAGCTGAGATTACAGGCGTGCACTGCCACATGAGGCTAATTTTTGTATTTTTGGTAGAGAAGCGTTTTCACCATGTTGGCCAGGCTGGTCTCTGACTCCTGACCTCAAGCGATCTGCCCTCCTCAGCCTCCCAGAGTGCTGGGATTACAGGAGGGAGCCACCACGCCTGGCCTCTGTGGTGGCCAAGTCTTGACTGTCTTCCTTGAGGGCAGCAGGGTTTTGGGCTGGCAGGTCATTTCTGCTTCCCTGCAGGTCCTCCACCTGCTGTGGGTCTGACCAGTTCTCCCCCCTAGGGCTGTGAGGAGCGGCTGACGCCCTTTGCTGTCTTCCCAAGGCCCTGGAGTGCTGTGCGTGTGAAGGAGTATGGGTACACGCGGCTGCACATCCTCAACGGGACCCACATCCACGTCCAGCAGGTGTCGGACGACCAGGTCAGTGAGGGGCAGGCCCAAGTCACCCTACTGCATAGCCAGGCCCAGCCAGGCAAATGAGTTGTTAAAAACATGGACTCCTGGCTGGGTGTGGTGGCACGAGGATCGCTTGAGTCCAGGAGTTCAAGACCAGCCTGGGTAACATGGTGAGACCTAGTTTCTACAAAAAATACAAAAATTAGGCCAAGTGCACTGGTTCACACCTGAAATCCCAGCACTTTGGGAGGCTGAGGAGGCTGGATCACTTGACGACAGGAGTTAGAGACCAGCCTGACCAACATGGTGAAAATCACAAAAATTAGCTGGACGTGGTGGCAGGTGTCTGTAATCGCTACTAAATTTAGCCTCTACTAAAATTACAAAAATTAGCTGGGCATGGTGGCAGGTGTCTGTCATCCCAGCTACATGGGAGGCTAAGGCAGGAGAATCACTTAAGTCCGGGAGGTGGAGGTTGCAGTGAGCCGAGATGGCACCACTGCACTCCAGCCTGGGTGACAGAGTGAGACTCTGTCTCAAAAAAAAAAAAAAGAAAAGAAAATTAGTCAAGTGTGGTGGCAGATGTCTGCAGTACCAGCTACTTGGGAGGCCGAGGCAGGAGGATCACCTGAGTCCAGGAGTTAGAGGTTGCGGTGAGCTATAATCACACCTCTGTACTCCAGCCTGGGCAACAGAGTGAGATCCTAACTCAAAACAACAAATAATTGTGGACTGTAGAGCTAGAAATCTACTCCTGCTACTTGGCAGCTGAATGATCTGGAGCCACTTATCTAACTTCTTTGAGCCTCAGTTTTCCCATCTGTGAGAGGGGATGATCATAGTTTCCGTCTCATAGGACTGTATGGGGGTTGAATGACTTATTACACATAAAATGCTTAGAACAGTGTGGAACTTGGTAAATTCTGTAGGTATTTACCATTGAGAGGCAGGGGAAGGTAAAGGTGAGGGTGGGACGCAGGTGGGGTGAAACAATAAGTGGGGTGTGTAGAAGGGATGGCTTACAGTTAGGTAGACCCAAATAATAATGGCTCACCTTTCTTTATTTTTGCCATTGTAGTTTTAAAATAATAGAAATATTTATGATTTATTGAGCACCTACTGCATACCAGGCACTGCCTAGATGTTCTGTATTTAGTAAAATTTTATTTAATTAATTAATTTATTTTTGAGATGGAGTCTCACTCTGTCACCCAGGCTAGAGTACAGTGGCGTGATCTCAACTCACTGCAACCTCCACTTCCCGGGTTCAAGCAATTCTCCTGCCTCAGCCTCTGGAGTAGCTGGGACTACAGCCATGTGCTACCACACGGGGCTAATTTTTTCTATTTTTAGTACAGAGGGGATTTCGCCATGTTGGCTAGGCTGGTCTTGAACTCCTGACCTCAGGTGATCTGCCTGCCTCAGCCTCCCAAAGTTCTGGGATTACAGGTGTGAGCCACCGCGTCCAGCACCAACAGCGCTTTATACAGCAAAATAATCCCACAGGAGTGGATTTCCTTTTCATTTTATAGGTGAGGGAACTGAGACTCGGAGAGGAAGTAATTTTTCCAGGGTCGCACAGCTGGAGGACAGCGGAGCTGGGATCTGATAACTGCCATTGATTGAGTGGCACAGGCAGCGGCCACACGCTTTGTGTGTGTGATCTCGCTTGGTTCTCACCATCACCCTGGGCATCTATTACTTTGCGCATTGCATAGAACATGGAAGTTATGCTCAGAGAGTCCAGCCACATGCTGGAGAGTGGATGTGAAGGCTGGGCGCGGTGGCTCACGCCTGTAATCCCAGCACTTTGGGAGGCCGAGGCGGGCAGATCACTTGAGATCCGGAGTTTGAGACCAGCCTGGCTAACATGGAAAAACCCTGTTTCTACTAAAAATACAAAAACGAGCCGGGCATGGTGGTGTGAGCCTGTATTCCCAGCTACTCAGGAGGCTGGGGCAGGAGAATGGCTTGAACCTGGGAGGCGGAGGTTGCAGTGAGTCAAGATCCAGCCACTGCGCTCCAGTCTGGTTGACAAAGCAAGACTCTGTCTCAAAAAAAAAAAAAAAAAAAAAAAAAGAGACAGAGAATGTGCTGGAATATAAAGCAAGATCGGTCTGACTCCAGAGTTTGTGCCCTAAAAATATCCTACACTCACACAGCCCTTCCCATATGCTGGGCTCAGTTTACAAATACTATCTCATTTAACTCCTACAACATCAGTCATGTGGCTACTGTTACTCTCCCACTGCTTTTTAGATGAGGAAAACTGAGGCCCAGAGAGGACTAGCGCCTTGCTCAGGGTTACACAGCCCATCAGAGGGCAGAGAGAGGATTGGGACCCAGGCCACCTGGCCCCAGAGTTCAGGCTTTCAGCTCTAACTACTGTCCCTGTTTTTGTCCCTCACAGGATGGGAAGATCGTAGATGATGTCTGGGTGGTGAGACCCCTGTTTGGCCGGAGGACGTACCTCTAGGGATGGGAGCCGCTCTCCTCCGGAAGCCTACATTTTGCCGCCTTGGCTGCTGTGACCAGACGCTGATCAGGCCTGGGTGGGGAGCTGGGTGGGTCCTGACTCCCCTGCCCTCCAGAGGCCCCATGTAGGCTGCATGCAGCCCTATGGAGCTGGGGCAGCTGTCCCCTCCTAGTGAGGTGGGAGTCCTGGCTGGCTGCGGAGGGAGCGGGCACAGAGTGACACAGGGCTGGCCTCTGCTGTCATGACCCCACCCTCCTGCATAGCACTGATAGAGCGAGGTACCCGTAGGGCTTCTGGAATCAAGAGCCTTAAACTGTGGCTCTGCAGACTTTGCATGTCTGCTGGGGGTGCTCCTGGGCTGCCTCCTCTCCTGCCCACCCCACAAGGACATCGCCAGCCTTCCGTCAGCAAAGTGGGCACAACCATTGTGACACTACTCACCAGCAGGTGGCATTGGGGGCTTTTTCTTCTGAGCCCCACACTGAGAGTTGGTCTGAAGCTGGCTCCTGCTTCATGGCTCAAGGAGTGTGACCCAGGGTCTCTTTGTGCCTCAGTTTCCCAGCCTGGCACTATCTTATCCAGAAAGAGGAGAGTGCTAACACTCCTGCCTCCCAGCTAGGACAGATGACAGTCTGCGAGAGCCCACAGACTTGCCAGTTCCTTCCCTCTTTCCTTCCTTTCTTTCCCTTCTTTTATTTATTGAATCATAATTTATTGAGCATCTACTATGTCCCAGGCTCTTTTCTCAGTGCTGGGGAGACAGGTGTGAACGAGACAGAGATCTCTGCCCTCGCGGGTCTGACATTCTAAACAGAGTTGGAAAAAATACATGATAAATGCGTTGGTTAAATAGCAATTCATGCTCAGAAAACGCAGGGACGGTGAGGGAGCAGTTGGAATTTTCAGGGGGATCTCGCTGAGAGAGAAACATCTGGGGAAAGAGCATTCCAGGCAGAGGAACAGCCAGTGCAAAGGCCCTGAGACAGAAGTGTGGCTGCCCGGCTGGGTACAGTAACACACCTGTAATCCCAGCACTTTGGGAGGCTGAGGCAGGCGGATCATTTGAGCCAGAGTTTGAGACCAGCCTGGGTAACAAGGCAAAACCCCATCTATATTAAAAATATAAAAATTAGCTGGATGGTCGGGCATGGTGGCTCATGCCGGTAATCCCAGAACTTTGGGAGGCCGAGGTGGGTGGATCACCAGGTCAGGAGATGGAGACCATCCTGGCCGACATGGTGAAACTCCGTCTCTACTAAAATCCAAATCATTAGCCAGGCATGGCGGCATGTGCCTGTAGTCCCAGCTACTCAGGAGGCTGAGGCAGGGGAATCGCTTGAACCTGGGAGGTGGAGGTTGCAGTGAGCCAAGATCATGCCACTGCACTGCAGTCAGGTGACAGAGCAAGACTCTGTCTCCAAAAAAAAAAAAAAAAAAAAATAGCTGGGCATGGTGGTGTGTGCCTGTATTCCCAGCTGCTCAGGAGGCTGAGGCGGGAGGATGGCTTGAGCCCAGGAGGTTGAGCTGCAGTGAGCCATGATCGCGCCACTGCACTCCAGCGTGGGTGACAGCAAGACTCCATGTCAAAAAAAGGAAAAAAAAAAACTTGCTCATTATCTGTCTACACCCTCAAGGCTAAGTTTGTGAGGGTGGTGACGGTGAATTCAACGCCTCTGCCAAATCCTCCCAGGCCCGTTCCAGGGCTAGGGTGGGGACTCTGGGCTCCTCCCATTCCAGTGCTTCCTTCTCCAGGCCATCACTGTCTGGGGATGGGTCTCTCTGACTCCCACTGGACTTTGATCTCAGAAGGACGGGGCCCAGAGCTGCATCCCAGCATTGCCCAGCACGAGATAGATGCGTAATAAATATTGCCTTAATAAAGGCCACCACATGCCAGGCTCCAGCTGGGCAATGCCAGGAGCAGCAATGAATCAGCTACAGCCATGCCTTCTGGGAGCTCGCAGGCAGGCGGGGAAACACGGTTATGCAACACAGGTGATAAGCACTGAGAGAATGCCATGGTGGGCCGGGCCACGACCAGGAGGTCACAGGCTGGACAGTCATGGAGTGCTGTGGCCACCGACTGAGCTGGTGCCCTGTGCAGGCCTGGCATGCTCTGTTCCCGGCTGGGTAAGGCTGTGGATGTGCCAGGAGCTGACAACCTCCACAGAGGGCAGAGGTCGGACACCGGGGTCAAACAGAAACCGGTTCAAATCCCAGCTCTGCCACTTCCTGTGTGACCACGGGCAAGTCAGCAACCCTCTCTGAACCTCTGTTTCTTCATCTGTAATCCAAGAATGATAATACTGTGTGAGGCTGCCTTGGGATTAAATGAGATTGAAAGCCTTTGGATGGATCTTGACTCTTCTTTTGCTCCAGATCTAAGTATCTAGAAATCCTATTTGCCTTCGAAATGATCTAGACTCTTTTTTTTTTTTTTTTTGAGGCGTTTCGACCCTGTTGCCCAGGTTGGAGTACGGTGGCATGATCTCAGCTCACCGCAACCTCTGGATTCAAGTGATTCTCCTGCTGCAGCCTCCCAAGTAGCTGGGATTACAGGCGCACACCACCACACCCAGCTAATTTTCGTATTTTTAGTAGAGACAGGGTTTCACCATATTGGCCAGGGTGGTCTTGAACTTCTGACTTCAGGTGATCCACCTGCCTTGGTCTCTCAAAGTGCTGGGATTAAAGGCGTGAGCCACAGTGCCCGGCTCAATCTAGGCCCCCACCCTGGTCCTGTCTGCACTCATTTCCTGCAGACTCCTTGGACTCCCTGCTCCCTCCTGGTCCCTGGGGGTCCGTTCCCTACACACAACCAAAGCAGAGACAGGGTTTAACCATGTTGGCCAGGCTGGTCTCGAACTCCTGACCTCAAGTGATCCTGCATCAGATCACACCCACCCCTGCTCACAGCTCTCCGTGGCTCTGTCGCAGGCCCACGAGGCCCCAGACGATCGGTCCCTGTTACCCCTCTGTCCTTACCCCCTCCACTCACCCCCTCACCCACTCTGCTGCGGCCACACTGGCCTCTGCATTGGGCTCCCCACCCACTTTTGCACTGGGAGTTCCCTCTGCCGGGGACACTGTTCCCCCAGGGATCTGCATGGCTCCCGTTCTCCCTCCCTCAGGTGCCGCCCTCAGTGCCATCCTCTCTGACCCTCTTGTTTAAAACAGCTCCACCCAACTGGAGGTCATCAGTTTCAGGGAAATAAGCCAGGCACAGGAAGACAAACCTTGAATGTTCTCGCTCATTTGTGAAAGCTAAAAATCAAAACAGTTGATCTCACGGACACGGAGGGTGGGAGGTGACCAGAGGTTGGGAAGGGTGGTGGGGGCTGTGGGGGTGGGCATTTTATGTTGTGGGTTTGTTGTTTTTTGAGACGGAGTCTTGCCTTGTCTCCCAGGCTGGAGTGCAATGGCAAGATATTGGTTCACTGCAACCTCCACCTGCCTGGTCCAAGCGATTCTCCTGCCTCAGCCTCCTGAGTATCTGGGATTATAGGCATCTGCCACCACATCTGACTCATTTTTGTATTTTTAGCAAAGACAGAGTTCCGCCATGTTGGTGCCGGGCTGGTCTCGAACTCCTGACCTCAAGTGATCCACGTGACTCGGCCTCCCAAAGTGCTAGGATTACAGCTGTGAGCCACCGCACCCGGCCTTGGTTTTGTTAATGGGTTAAAAAAATTAGAATGAGTAAGACCTACTATTTGATCACACAATCAAGTGACTATACTCAATAATAACTGTACATTTTAAATAACGAAAAGAGTGCAATTGGATTGTAACTCAAAGGATAAAAGCTTGAGAGGATGGATACCCCATTCTCCATGAGGTGATTATTTCATGTTGCATGCCTGTGTCAAAACATCTCATGTGCCCCATAAATACATACACTTACTATGGACCCAACAAAAATTAAAACAAGGCCAGGTGTGGTGGCTCACACCTGTAACCTCAGCACTTTAGGAAGCCAGGGTGAAAGGATCACTTGAACTCAGGAGTTTGAGACCTGCCTGGCCAACATGGCAAAACCCCGTCATCTCTAGCAAAAATACAATTAATTAGCTGGGCATGGTGGCGTACACCTACGATCCAGCTACTCAGGAGGCTGAGGTGGGAAAATCACTGGAGTCCGGGAAGTCAAGTTTGCAGTGAACCAAGGTCACCCCATTGCACTCCAGCCTGGATGACAGAGAGCCTGTCTATAATAATAATAATAATAATAATAATAATAAAATACTTAAAAAATTAATAATAAAATAGTTTTACCTTCCCACACACCTCCCATCCCCCTTCCCGGCTTTATATTCCTTCAAGACACTTAGGACCAGGCACAGTGGTTCACGCCAGTAATCCCAGCACTTTGGGAGGCTGAGGCAGGCAGGCCACTGAGGTCAGGAGTTCAAGACCAGCCTGGCCAACATGGTGAAACCCTGTCTCTAGTAAAAACACAAAAATTAGCTGGGTGTGGTGGCACACACCTATAATCCCAGCTACTCGGGAGGCTGAGGCAGGAGAATTGCTTGAACCCGGGAGGTTGCAGCGAGCTGATATCGCACCACTGCACTCCAGCCTGTGTGACAGAGTGAGACTCCATCTCAAAAAAAAAAAAAAAGCATTTAGATCTTGTGACCTGCTATATAGATACATGCTTAATTATTTGTTCCTTGTCTTCCCCAACAGAATGTCAGTTCCCTGCACTGCAGGATTCTTGTTTTTTTGCTAGTTCTGTTCCCCGCTGTTACCCTGATCACTGGTATATAGTAGGTGCTCAATAAACATGGTTTGCATAGAAGAAAGAAAGAGTGAGAAATAAAGGTAAAATGCTTAGCACAGGGCCTGGTACTGAAGAATGCACAACAAACAGTAGGAATGACAGTGACTTAGGTGACTGATAAAGGCTCAGCCCTTGGGAGTTCCCCATGGCTGGGTGTGCAGGAGACTGGCAGGCAGGACTGATGGCAACACCTGCCCCGTGTGACCTGCACAGGAAGTTGCGGGTTGCAGGGCCAGAGACCCTGAAGCTGCTGAGAGGCGAAGCTGAGAAAGCCTTTTTTTTTTTTTTTTTTTTTATGATGGAATCTCACTCTGTCACCAGGCTGGAGTGCAGCAGTGTGATCTCGGCTCACTGCAACCTCCACCTCCTGGGTTCAAGCAATTCTCCTGCCTCAGCCTCCTGAGTAGCTGTGACTACAGGTGTGTGCCACCACACCCAGCTAATTTTTTTTTGTATTTTTAGTAGAGATGGAGCTTCACCATGTTGGTCGGGCTGGTCTTGAACTCCTGACCTCAGGTAATCCACTTGCCTTGGCCTCCCTAAGTGCTGGGATTACAGGTGTGATTCACCACACCCAGCCTATTTTAATTTTTTATTTTCTGAGACAGGGTCTTGCTCTGCTGCCCAGGCTGGAGTGCAGTGGTCCAATTATAGCTCACTGCAGCTTTAACGTCCAGGGCTCAAGCAATCCTCCTGCCTCAGCCTCCCGAGTAGCTGAGACCACAGGTGAGTGCCACCATGCCCAGCTAATTTTCTAAATTTTTTTTTTTTTTTGTAGAGACAGAGGTTGGAGGGGGGAGTGAGAGGTGGGAGGTGGAGAGGGTGGGGGGGGTGTTGCTATGTTTCCCAGGCTGGTCTAGAACTCCTGGGCTCAGGTGATCCTCCTGCCTCCCATAGCACTGGGATTCCAGGCATGAGCCACCACACCCAGCCTGCATCTTACACTTTTATTGGCTAAATTTGGCCACCCTAAGATTGAGCAAGGAGGACATGGAGGGAGATGATAGAGCATATGGAGTGGGAAAAAGTTGAGCAGGAGCCTTGGTTCCTCCTGGATCCCCCACACACAGCCGAAAAGACAGGATGCTCTTGGAGGATTTTTGCAGAGACTTCTGTTTGTTTTTGTTTTTGTTTTTTGAAATGGAGTTCCGCTCGTTGCCCAGGCTGAAGTGCAATGGCATGATCTCAGCTCACCGCAACCTCCGCCTCCTGGGTTCAAGCGATTCTCCTGCCTCAGCCTCCCAAGTAGCTGGGATGACAGGCATGAGCCACCACGCTCTGTTAATTTTGTATTTTTAGTAGAGACGGGGTTTCTCCATGTTGGTCAGGCTGGTCTCGAACTCCCAACCTCAGGTGATCTGCCTGCCTTGGCCTCCCAAAGTGCTGGGATTACAGGCGTGAGCCACCGCGCCCTGCTAGGGGCTTCTATTATATGGATTCCCTCCTTGGGTAGGAGTCCCCCCTCCCAGCCCCTTCCTCCAGACCTTTTCAGCAAATTTTAAAAATGGTAATATTTTAATTTTATTTCAGGTGAGAAAGCAACACACTCATTGCTAAAAATATATAAACTCAAACCATGCAAAAAAGAATAAAGCAGTCACAAAAATGAAAGTTACGTGAGGTAATGCATATGTTAATTAGCTAGAGTTAGTCATCATCGTGTTATACATCGTGTTCTACACATTAAATACATACACTTTTATCTGTTAATTTAAAAAAAAAGAGGGCTGGGTGCACTGGCTCACACCTGAAATCCCAGCACTTTGGGAGACCAAGGCAGGAGGATCGCTGGAGACCAGGAGTTCAAGACCAGCCTGGGCAACAAAGTAAGACACTCTCCCTGTCCTTGCTAGCTAGCTAGCTGAAAAAACAATACATAAAATAAAACAAAAAGAATGTAGGCCGGAAGCGGTGGCTCACTCCTGTAATCCCAGCACTTTGGGAGGCTGAGGCGGGCGGATCGCCTGAAGTTACGAGTTCGAGACCAGCCTGGCCAACATGGTGAAACCCCGTCCCTACTAAAAATACAAAAATAAATTAGACAGGCATGGTGGTGTGTGCCTGTAATCCCCGCTGCTCTGGCGGCTGAAGCAGAAGAATCGCTTGAATCCGGGAGGCAGAGGTTGCAGTGAGCCAAGATTGCACCATTGCACTCCAGCCTGGGCAGCAAGAGTGAAACTCTGTCTCAAAAAGAAAAAAAAAAAGAATGTAGAACTGGAAAGTGCTGCTGTTTCATTGCTAATAGCTTCTAACTTTTAACATTTTAATATTTATCCTCATAACCTTTAATTTTGTTAAATGAAAATACTATCATATGATATGGGAGAATTTATAGCTTTTCTGCTTAAATTAACATGGGTATGAAATCATCTGCATTTTTTCTATTTTAAGAAATAAACTATTTTTTGAAACAGTTTTAAATTTATAGAAAAATTCTAAAGATAGTAGAGTTTCCATAAACCCCACATGAAGTTTCCCCTATTATTAAAATCTTATATTAGTATGGCCATTTATTAAAATTGATATAAACCAATATTGACATATTATTATTAACTAAAAACCAAATTTTATTCTACTACTTTTTTTTTTTTGAGACAGAGTTTCCCTCTTTTTGCCCAGGCTGGAGTGCAATGGCTCGATTTCGGCTCACCACAACCTCCACCTCCTGGGTTCAAGCGATTCTCCTGCATCAGCCTCCTGAGTAGCTGGGATTATAGGCATGCGTCACCACGCCCAGCTAATTTTTTTTGTGTGTGTTTTTTGTTTTTGTTTTTGGAGATGGAGCCTTGCTTTGTTGCCCAGAGTAGAGTGCAGTGGCACGATCTCGGCTCACCGGGGTTTCACTATGTTGGCCAGGCCAGTCTTGAACTCCTGATCTCAAGTGATCTGCCGGCCTCGACCTCCCAAAGTACTGGGATTCCAGGTGTGAGCCACTGCGCCTGGCTCAAGTACATTATGATACATCAGTAATATTACATATAAAAAGCAATAGTTATAATAAACATTAAAATAGTACTTTCTAATGATGAATATTTGCACATATATACCTTTATCTATGTGTTCTTTTTCCCTAAGGAAAGCGACACTAGTCTTTCTTTTTCTTTCAGATCAGTTCCAGGCTCATGCCTGGAATCCCAGCACTTTGGGAGTCCTTGGCAGGCAGATTGTGAGGTCAAGAGATAGAGACCATCCTGGCCAACGTGGTGAAACCCCATCTCTATTAAAAATACAAAAATTAGCCAGGTGTGGTGGTGTGCGCCTGTAATCCCAGGTACTCGGGACGCTGAGGCAGGAGAATTGTTTGAACCTGGGAGGTGAAGGTTGCAGTGAGCCAAGATCGCACCATTGCACTCCATCCTAGGCGACAGAGCAAGACTCTGTCTCAAAAAAAAAAAAAAAAAAAAAATATATATATATATATATATATATCAGTTCCCATAAGTGGAATTGCCGTATTAAGGGGTAGATAGCAATGTTAAGTCTCTTCACAGGTATCACCAAAAAGCTGCCCAGATCCAGTCCACAGTGGGGTATAAGAGTGCTGACAGTGTGTACTCTCATCAGCACTAATTACAGAATATTTACAAACATTTTTCTGAGAGAAAAATAGCAAATTTCAGTTTAATATTTATTTTTTTATGTTTGCCTCATACTAATAAACTTTTATTTCACTCAAATTAGAGCAATATTTATTTCATTAATTGCTTGTTAACCAATTCAAATTTTTGTGTTCACCGTGTGTGGTTTTTTTTAGGTCCTTTGCCTATTTTTTTTTTTCTATTGTATGTTCACCTTTTTCTCTTATTGATCTGCAGATGCTCTTTATATATGAAGGACAGAAAGCTTTGCTTGCCATCCATATGTTGCAACTTCTCTTTTTCCTTGATGTACTGAAATGTATCATTTTTATGAAGCCAAATCCTCTTCACCCTCCTCGCCTTTGTCCATCCTTCAAGGTTCACCTCCTCAACACCCCACCAGGAAGCCTTCTGTAGGAAGGAAGCTCTTTGGAGTCTGATTTTCTTCTCCCACGATCCTGAAGTAGCAGGGTCTGATTCCTCACCCTGAGTAAGCCCTTGGGGAGGATCTGTCCCTGGGATTGTTCCAGGGGTCTGACTTCTGACTGCAATCCCCAACTAAGTTACGAGGGGGCTTCTCCAAAAGTGGGTTCTAGAGCCTAAGGCTCTGAAGTTTGTGCAGGGCGTTAAAGAGGCAAAGGCTGCACCTGCCCCTCTTTCTGTTACCATGACCTGATTAAGGTATTGTCATCTCAGCTCTTGGTCTTGGTATTTTTTTTTAATGAAGATTCTGCAAGACACAAGCATTTCAAAAGAGTGCTTAATGCTGACAAGGATTCTTTTTAAAGGGCACATTCTCTCTGAAGGCTGGTAGGAGTGGGAGTTGGATCCCTATAGCACAATTTGGCAATGTGTGTCCCAGGCCGTGAGGAGGCAGCAGAGGGCAGTCAATGAGAGCAGTGCCCGGGAGTCAAAGCTGGTTTTGCCCCATTGGTCCTTGACTTTGAGCAAGTGAAGTTACTTCTCTAAGACTCAGTTTCCCCCTCCGCGAAAAAGGGGTGAATATTCATAACTTTAGTTGTTAAAATTACATGGCTTAGCACCATGCCTCCTGATGCACAGAAATGCTTGAAATATGGGAACTGTTACTATTCTTTTTTTAGATGAAGTCTCACTCTGTCGCCCAGGCTAGAGTGTCATGGCTCGATCTTGGCTCACTGCAACTTCCGCCTCCCAGGTTCAAGCAATTCTCTGCCTCAGCCTCCCAAGTAGTTGGGATTAAAGGTATGTGCCATCATGCCCAGCTAATTTTTGTATTTTTAGTAGAGACAGGGTTTCACCATGTTGGCCAGGCTGGTCTTGAACTCCTGACGTCAAGTGATCCGCCTGCCTCGGCCTCCCAAAGTGCTGGGATTCCAGGCGTGAGCCACCGCATCTGGTCACTGTTACTATTCTTAAATCTTAAAGATATACCTTCTCCTTGACCCAGAAGTTTCATTTGTAGCAGGAACAATAATTAGAGATGGGCACAGATATTTAGCTGCTTGGATTTTGCGCAACAGGGAGGGGGATTATTTATAATAGCAAAGTACTACAGCATTGATGTTCAGCAAGACAGTGATTAAACAAATTCAAGTTCACTGATAGGATGGCATCTTATGCAGCCATTAAAACTAATCTTCTTGAAGAATATTTAATGACATGGAAAGACACCAGTGATATTTACAATCTTGTGTTTTAAAAGACAACATTCTAGGCCAGGCACGGTGGCTCACGCCTGTAATCCCAGCACTTTGGGAGCCCGAGGCAGGCAGATCACTTGAGGTTGGGAGTTCAAGGTCAGCCTAACCAACATGGAGAAACCCTGTCTCTACTAGAAATACAAAATAGCTGGGCATGGTGGTGCATGCCTGTAATCCCAGCTACTTGGGAGGCTGAGACAGGAGAACCCCTTGGACCCAGGAAGTGGAGGTCGCAGTGAGCAGAGATCACGCCATTGCATTCCAGCCAGGGCAACAAGAGTGAAACTCTTTCTCAAAAAAAAAAAAAAAAAAAAAAGACACAACATTCTTGACAACTATGTGTCCAATTCAGTTAAAAAAGGGGCCATGCATGGTGGCTCATGCCTGCAATCCAGCACTTTGGGAGGCCAAGGTGAGAGGATTGTTTGAGACCAGGAGTTCAAGACCAGCCTGGGCAACAAAGCGAGAACCATCTCTACTAAAAATTAAGAAAATTAGCCAGGCCAGGTGCAGTGGCTCATGCCTTTAATCCCAACACTTTGGGAGGCCAAGGCAGGCAGATCACTTGAGGCCAGGAGTTCAAGACCATCCTGGACAACATGGGGAAGCCCTGTCTCTATTAAAAATACAAAAATTAGCCAGTCATGGTGGCAGTCACCCAGGAGTCGCTTGAACCCCGGAGGTGGAGATTGCAGTAAGCCAAAATCACACCACTGCACTCCAGCCTGGGTGACAAAGTAAGATTCTGTCTCAAAAAAAAAAAAAAAAATTAGCTGGTGTGGTGGCATATGCCTGTAGTCCCAGCTACTCGAGAGGCTGAGGTGGGAGGATCGCTTGAGCCCAGGAGTTGCAGACTGCAACCCAGCTGGGGCGACGGAGTAAGACCACCCGCCTTCAAAAAAATACAAAAGAAAGGACGAACAAATAAAAAGAAAAAAGGTAAACACAAAGAAAATTAACACATCATTCAATCATTTATTCATTATTGCCACCGACATTAGTAGAAATTAATTAAATGCCTACTATATAGCTGTTCTGGGGCAGAGGAGAAGCACCAGACATTTAAAAGTATCTCTGAAGGGATGGAATCACCATTCATTCAAACATCCCTTCCACCATTCATTTCCCATTCATTTCAAACATCCCTTCTGGTGATACTTAAAATCAATGTTTACTGAGCATCTACATGCCAGGGTGCTGGGAACGCAGCAGTGAACAAAGACAGAAATCCATGTTGTCATGGGCTGACATTCCAGCAGAGGAGACAACCAACGAGCAGTAACTACAATTAGCAATGAGCAATAAGTAAAACGCAGACAGCTTTGGGTAATATGTGAGAGAGATATTTGCTGCTTTCCTTCGGATGACCAAGGGAATTATTTCACTGAGAAAGTGACATCTGTGTAAAGCCCCAGAAAAGGGAGGAAGAGACAGGTGAGGTGGCTCACGCCTGTAACCCCAGCACTTTGGGAGACTGAGGTGGTCGGATCATCTGAAGTCAGGGGTTCGAGACCAGCCTGGCCAACATGGCGAAACCCGTCTCTACTAAAAATGCAAAAGTCAGCCGGGTGTGGTGGTGCATGCTTGTAATCCCAGCTACTCAGGAGGTTTACAGGAACCCGCAAGGTAGAGGTTACAGTGAGCAGAGATGGTGCGGTGCTACCGCACTCCAGCCTGGGAAACAGTGAGACTCTGTCTCAAAAAAAAAAAAAAAAACTATTTAAAAAAAGGGGGGAGGAGAGGAAGAGAATTATAAGGATACCTGGGGGAAGAGTAAGTTCCAGACAGAGGAACAGCCAATGCAAAGACCGTGAGGTGGGAGCACACCTGAGAGTGTTCAGGAACAGCAAGAAGGCTGGCGTCCACTGAATAAGATCATGGAGAAAAAAAGATGTCTGGCCCGGCACAGTGGCTCATGCCTGCAATCCCAGCACTTTGGGAGGCTGAGGCAAGAGGACAGCTTGAGCCCAGGAGTTGGAGCAGCCTGGCCAACATGGCGAAACCCTCTCCTTAAAAATAAAAGAAAAAGGCCAGGTGCGGTGGCTCACGCCTATAATCCCAGCACTCTGGGAAGCCGAGGCGGGTGGATCAACTGCGGTCGGGAGTTCAAGACAAACCTGGCCCACGTGACGAAATCCTCGTCTCTACTAAAAATACAAAAATAAATAGCCGGCCATGGTGCTGGATACCTGTAATTCCAGCTACTCGGGAGGCTGAGGCAGGAGAATCTCTTGAACCCCGGGAGGCGGAGGTTGCAGTGAGCCGAGATCGTGACATTGCACTCCAGCCTGGGCAACAAGAGCGAAACTCCGTCTCAAACACAATAATAATAAATAAAAATAAAATAAAAGAATTCTAAAAATAGGGTGTCTGGTGTTTGTTTCCAATATTTTGACTAGCTACTTTTAAAAAACTTATTTAAAATTGAAGATCAAACAGTATCAGGTTCCCACCCTCAGACAGACCAGCGTTAAAAACTCATTACCTTCCTTCTATGATGCCAAGCCAGCTATTTCACCCTCTGAACCTCAGTTTCTTCATCTGTGAAACGGGTATTAATGATATTATACCACAGGATTGTGTATGCAGCCAGAAAAATGCAAATAAAAGCATTTATCCAGGTGCCTGGCTCCTAGTAAGTGCTTAAGAACTATTTCTGGCCATTATTAACCCATTACTCTCTCCCAGTCCCTAACTCCTTTTGGGGGTAAGTTGGGAAACCGGTATCACACGAAAACAGTCATTTCCCCTTTAAGGACCTCAGTGGGCCGGGAGCCAGCCCGCACCTTTTCCAAAATTTCCAATCCCCGCTTGGCTTTCCTGCCCGAATGTCTTCGATTGGAAGCTCTGCACCAATCGGAGGCTGGAGCGGGCTTGGAGAGGCGCCCGGCTCCGCCCCCGCCCTGGTCCTGCCCACTGCCTGGTCTGCTTCGTTGCTATGGGGACTGGTGGGCGGTGAAGAAGGGGGGGAAAGCCCCGGATATTCGTTGGGGATTCAACATGGCGACAGCAGTAACCGCCATGGCGGCGGCGCAAGAGAGCTGAAGGAGGCGCGAGGGCGCGGAGTTCCAAGCCGAGCATCTAGGCCGCGAGCGACTGCGGCGCCGAGCCGGTAGGATAAGGGGTCTAGCCAGGGGCTTGTAGTGGGCCGGGGGCTGGCGGCGGGACGGCATTTCCGCGAGGAGGGGGCGGGGCTGCCGGGGTCAAAGTTCACTGGTGGAGCGAAGGGTCGCTTCCGAGGGGTCGGGGGTTAACGCTGACTGGAGGGAGGGGTAGTGGAGCTCGGAGGTCAAACTAGCGAAGGGGGCGTGGCGAAGGGGAGTGCAAAGTTTGAAATTCGAATTGGGTGCGCGTTCGAGGGGATCTGGGCAAGTCTCAAAAAAGGTAGGGTCAAAGTTTATAATTTGAGGGGACGCTGCCCCTACGAGGGTCAGAGGTCACAGCCACGGGGGCGCCAGGTTGGAGGTTTAAAGCTGCCCCCAGCGGAGCAGATGAATGAGTTTTAGGTTCGGGGGCATCTTTTAGGGCATCAAAGTTGGGGCGTGCCTAGAAGGTGCGAAGTTCAGAATCTGACAGCGGGGCAGGTGTTTCCCAGACTCAGAAATTAAAACCCAAGGACGGGCGTATTGCAGGGGACCGGGTTGGGCGGGGGGGAAATCCAGGGGCGTGGTCGAGATGCTTTCTGGTGGCTGGAGAAGGGGGAATCCTCCCGCGAATAATAGTAAGAAACACTAATAAAGCACTTACTATGGGCTAGACCCTCTTTTTAACGCTTTACTTGTATGGGCTTATTCAATCCTCGCTACAGTCTTAGAGGGTCTTAACCTGGTCTTAAGAAGTAACATGATTTGCCCAAGGTCACCCTATGCATAAGTTGTGCGCTGGGATTCCGACTCTGGAGTTCTGGCCCAGAGCCCTCCTCTGGCCGACGCCTCTGAAATCATCATAATGTCGGTTAATGTTTAATGAGGGCTCACACCGTGCTCCACGCCCTGTGTGCGCGGTCTTATTTCACCCCTGCTGCACTCTTGTGAAGTGAGTGCTCAGGATGAACCTACTTTACAGACGGGAAAAGTGAGGCTCCGAAGCTTCTGCTGAAAGCAGAGTGAGAATCGAAGCTGGGCCTGGGTGATTCCAGGGCTCCTGCCCCTGGTTGCCACCTTGTCCGCAGCCAGCCATTAGGTCTCTCCTGGAAGCAGGGGGCTGGGCAGGGCTGGGCCACTCCCTGGACAGGATCGGATTGTCTCCTTGGTTTCCTTGGAAGGGTGTGATCTGGCAGGGAAGATTCCTGTGGGCCTATGGGAGTGGGGTGTTTGTGGGTGGCCTGGAGTCCAAGCGAGGGAGTCGGATGAGTTTCTGACTGGGGAGGGTGTCCCTGGATGGTACTCCAGGCAGAGTTGGGTGTTCACTGTTCTTAAAACCCTAAGCTCTCACTGTGGTCCTCAGTCACTCCCACCTCACTTCTGTGGCTCTTCCCGTTTCTCCCTAGCCCATTTGCTGTTCTCTAAATCTGGGCCTGTGCCTTCCACCTGTTCTTTGACCTTCCTGTTCCTTCTGCTGGGAATCCTTTCCCCACTCTGTTCCCTGTCACCGACAGGTCGGTCACTCTCAGCTGGCCTGGGACCACCCTGGCTCGCACTGGCTGCAGGCTCTCATTCTCTCATCTGCTCAGCCCTTCCCTCCCTCCTTACCTTGTTTATTAGGGTGCCTGGCGGAATTGCTCCATGGGGTTCCTTGCCTCGGTCCCGGTCCTGCTGAAGCCCTGCCTGGCCTACAGAGGATATGACGTTGCTGGGGGTTGACTGTTGGGCACTGCGCTGAGTGCTGGGAGTGGAGCAGGGGACAAGACCCGCAGAGCCCCTAGCCTCAGCGGGCACTCAGTCTCCCGGTGGGAGCGGAGTGGAACCAGCCCTCAGCCAGTAACGCAAGGCTACGTGTCTACAAATGGTGATGTGGCTTTCAAGGCCATATTCAGGGAGCTGGGAGAGTGCCCCTACCCTGGGCTGAAGCCCGAGTCCCTTTCCTCTGGGAAGGCTCTGAAGGATGAGGAGGAGGGCTGGGAACGGGCTCACCAGGCAGAGGAGCAGTGTGCAGAGGCCCTGGCGTGAGTGGAGGGTGCAGAGTTGGGGATCCAGGGCAACAGGGAGCCTGTGCAGGTTCCGGGTGAAACCCTGAGGAGGCTCAGCCTGGGAGGGACAGTGGGAGCAGGGGAGGGCTGAGGATCACCGATGTGTGGAGCTGCGTGAGGCTGCGGTGGAGTGTGATTCGGAGAGCAGTGGTGGGCCAGCGATGCCTGGTACACACCCCGCTCCATCACTCACAGGGTGCGTGAGGACCTCTGTTTCCTCTTCTGCAAAATGGGCATAGCGTTAGCACTGCCTCATAGAATTGCTGTGCGGATGCCAGGTAAAGAGCTGCGGCCCAAGGCCCCACATCCAGTAGTTGCTGCGTAAGCATCAGTCTTGCTGCTGCTGCCGCCCCTCCGCTGCCTGGGGAGAGACGGTGGAGGCCCTCGCTCCTCCTGCCTCCTGGCTTTCTCTGGCCACCACCCCATCCCCACCTGGCTCTGTCAGGGTCGGGGAGCCGGCACACTGCCAGGCAGCCCTCTGAGGCTGGCCCGGACTCCCAGCCTTACAGTGCCAGCTCACTCAGCATCTCAGCATTTGGCACAGATAAGGAAGGATAGGGTTTGGGCATTGGAGACCCATATTCAGGTCCCTCCCTTGTCACTTACCAGCCTTGGACAAATGATTTCTTATTTGCCACTTTTATTCCTTCGACGCACGCTGGGCTAGGGGAAAAAGCAGGGCTTTCAGTATAATGAAACACTCATGCATCCCGCCAGCCTCTGGCCTGGGACAGAACGCACCGTGATACAGTTGGAGGCCAAGGGTCTCCTCCTCACACCACTTCCTCCCTCCCTTCCAGGGGCAGCCGCTGTCCTGGGTTTGGCAGTCACCGTTCCTCTGCAGCCTTTCGTGCTTTTACTGCCTTTGGATGTATTCACCAACAATAGCTCTTGCCCCTGGCTGCACAGTAGAACCCCCCCAGAGAGCTTTGAAAAGATGATTTGGCCCAGGCCCACCATGGAAATTTTCTTTCCAACTTGCTTGGTCTGGGCTGGGGCTGGCCTCAGTCTTTTGGAAGCTCCCTGCCTGGGCAGTTCTTACGGCCAGCGGGGGCTGCCCACCGTGGTTTCACAGTTCAGATAAATAGTGTCACCATGAATATGTCATTCTACAGCTTGCACTGTTTGCTCAGCATTATAGGTATATTTGAGATAGGGTCTTGCTGGGTTGCCTAGACTGAACTCTAACTCCTGGGCTCAAGATCTTCCCACCTCAGCTTCTTGAGTAGCTGGAATTACAGGCGCACACGCCTGCACCAGGCTTTGAGCTGAGCATTGGAGTCTGGCTCTCTCTCCGTGGGGATGTGTGGCAGTCTGGGCCAGGCCATTCATTTTTTTCTGCTGCTATTTCTTTTTGTGATGGTGTCACACGGGAGTTGGCTCTTCACCTGTTGATGGCCACTGAGGTGGTCTCCTGTTGGGGCTGTAATGGTGTGGTGACGGGCCTTCTGGAACATGTGTCCCTGTAGCCCTTGGCCAGAGTCTCTCCGGCACATGCCTAGCAATAGAAAAGCCGGAGCCCTTTCCTTTGCAGTTCCCAGCGGCTGGACCGCTATCCTCCCAGCAAGCTCCAGGCCTCCCTTCCTTCCAAGTCCTGCTTTGTGCAGCTTTGTGGCCCTCGCTGAAATGATTTACTTGGCCATGAGATGGGAGGTTTATGGACCCACCCACCCACCAGGCTGGTTGGAAACAGATGGGGAGATGGATCACGCAACTGGCTGAGCCAAGACCTTGTCCCCAACGAGTCCCCACGCTCAGAGGAGAAGGCAGGCTGGGAAGGCTTTCACCTTTACCCCTTTAGGCATCCAGGACGGTGACTGCAGCTTTGCCCCAACTGCCCTTGGGGGCAGGTGCTGGGGCTGACAGCTGGGAAGGAGAACTGTGCTGACTGGAACCTCTCAGTAGGGAGGACAGAGGTGAAAGTTGGAGGCTGGGCGAGGCCTCTTGTAACATACTTCCTGATTGTTGGCCCCGGTGGTGACCAGCACAGCCCAGCTCTACCCTTGTAGATTATAACACAGCGGAGGAGACGGACCTGCTGTCCCCAGTCAGTGACAGAGAGGCCAGGGCTGTGAAGGAGAGGCCTAGGGGAGGGTCAGGGTGGGATGGGGGGCCCAGGCAGAGGGCTCAGGGTGGGATGGAGGCGTCCCCAGGCAGAGGGGTCAGGGTGGGCTGGGGCGTACCCAGGCCGAGGGGTCAGGGTGGGATGGGGGACCCGGCAGAGGGGTCAGGGTGGGATAGGGGCGTACCCAGGCAGAGGGGTTAGGACTGGATGGTGGGGAGGGGCACAGAGAGGGGCGGGGGCTCGGATGGAGGCACAGGGACGATAGGAATCCGGAGGAGGCATCTGACCCAGCCTGGGGAGTGGAAGAGGGCTTTCTGGAGAAGATGACATCTGACTGATAAGAAAATGTGAGCAAGGCCTGGAAGGAAGTGGAAAGAATGTAACAGGTCGTGGGTACAGAAGTGCCAAGGCCCTGAGGCCGGAGTGACCTCGGATGTTCAAGGATCATCTAACAGGCCAGTGTGGGCTACCCGGTGCACCCTGCCTACATGGTAGCCTTGCTCTGCAAAGAGCAGTTAAATAAATACATAAAGTATAAAAGGAAGAAGTCAAACAGCCAAAAAAGGCCAGGGTGGCGTCAGAGGCGTGGAGGCTGTGGCAGCTACAGCAGGGCCAGGCAGAGCCAGGTGGGGCGTGTAGATTCCATTCTGTGCATAATGGGAAGTCATCAGAGGCTTTAGCGACATCTGGTTTTTCTTT
Organism: Cacajao melanocephalus; assembly: GCA_963573385.1. Taxonomy (NCBI): domain Eukaryota; kingdom Metazoa; phylum Chordata; class Mammalia; order Primates; family Pitheciidae; genus Cacajao; species Cacajao melanocephalus. Next base: position 19,296 of record CAUYLG010014971.1, on the reverse strand, counting down.
TATAAAGATTGCTCAGGCTGCTGTGTTGGGGACGGATGGTGGGGAGTGGTGACAGCGAGGCTACTGTGGCGGTCCGGGCAGAAGAGGGTGGAGAGGACGAGGGGCAGTGATGGAGGAACGTCCTCATGCCAGCTGAGGTCGTCAGCACTTTACCCATGTTACCTCACTTCAAATTCACAGCAGCCTGTGAAGTAGGTGCTAGTATCATCCCCACTCTAGAGATGAGAAACCCGAGCCAGAGAGGTACAGGACTTGCCTAAGGTCACACAGTAGGCAAGTGGCAGAGGTAGGATTTGAACCCCAGGCCTCGGGGCTTCAGCGTCACTGCCCACCGGGGCTGCCCTCCCATGATTTTGAACTGGCTTGGATGAGATGGGCCCAATTCCTGTCCAGTGGGTTCTTACCCAGGCTCCTTTGTAGACAGAAGCTCCGTGGGGACCTGTCCCCCCTGGGTAGTTTCCAGGCGCTGGGTCCCTGCCTCCCTCAGGGCCTCCCTTCCCTTTATCGCCTACTCCTTGTCCTGCTGGCTCATGGCGAGCCAGACTTCCTGGCCAGACACCGGTTAGGGGTGTCCCCAGCAGCTGTTTCTCCCATCACCCAGCCCAGCCTCGCAGTTGCTGCCAGCAGGAAGCAGCCTCCTTCCAAGTCACGGCCAGGGAAATGGGGCCCTTCCCGCCTAGTCACCCATCCGGGGCCACGGCTTCTTGTCTGCCAGCTGCCTGGGCCCACAGGAAGGTTGGGGGGGGTCAGGTAGGGTGAGAAGGGGAACACATTCCCATCCCAAGGGGGCCAGCTCTGGCAGATGCAACAGAAGCCACTGCTCACTGCAGCCTGTCTCCTGGGGTGCTCCTGTCCTGCCCTGACCCTTCTCAGGCTGGGAGGCCATCCGCTGCCTTCCCACGGGGCACTGGGAACTTCCCTGCTGGGGCTGCCCAGTCCACACACATCCCTTAGCCTTCCCCACTAGCTGGGAGCCCCTGGGGAAGAGATGGAGCTTCCCGAGGCCTCTGGTTCCTCACCTGTTACAGGGAGTGTTGGCGGCCACCTCTCCAGGCTGTGGGAGGATGGGAGATTGTATGTGTGCGTTATGCTTACCCTGATGCTTGGCATACAGTAAGCGCTTGGTAAATGTTGAACTTGCTGCTATATATATATATTTTTTTTCTTGAGACGGAGTCTCACTCTGTCGCTGGAGTGCAGCGGCACAACCTCAGCTCACTGCAACCTCCACCTCCTGGGTTCAAGCGATTCTCCTGCCTCAGCCTCCCGAGTAGCTAGGAATACAGACACCTGCCACTACGCCCAGCTAATTTTTTATATTTTTAGTAGAAATGGGATTTCACCATGTTGGCCAGGCTGATCTCAAACTTCTGACCTCATGATTCACCCACCTCGCCCTTCCAAAGTGCTGGGATGACAGGCATGAGCCTCTGCGCCCGGCCCGAACTTGGTACTTTTGACAGTTTCCATCTCCTTGCACCCTGTTCCCCCTCTGGGTTCTCATCCTGTAGTGAGCATAATAACCCCAGACGGCTGTGTCCCAGCTCTGTGTGCCAAGGCACGAGTGTGCTATAAATCTGTCAGCATGGCCGTGTAGCTCTACCCAGAGACCCTGAGGAAGAGGTGTTATTGACCTCATTTCTCTTCTCCTGTGTTTTAATTTTAAGAAAGCACGTTTTCGATCCATGTGCATGTATTACCTATTCCCCTAAATAATCGCTGAAAAACTGCACGCAGCACAAAAGGATGGACGGGGCGAGCAAATCTCTTTCCCAGCCTCCTGCCAGGCCTCTTCCCAGAGATAGCATCATCACTCCCGGTTTATTTTCTTTCTTTCTTGGAATATTTGTTCCCCCAAGTGCCTGCCCCTCCCTTTTGTTTTTCCTCAGATGGAGCGGACTTCCCATGTTTATATTCCGTCCTGCGCTTTGCGTTTCCTACTCCGAGGCTCGCTCTCAGGACAGAGTGCCGCCTCGAGTGTCCCATGCACACGCGTGCCCCCACAGATGGTTGTCTTTCTGTGCTGTGAACAGGGCTGTGCCTGCCTGAGTGTGACTGTGCGCACGTCTCTGATGTGACTCTGAGCTTGTGGCCTCGTGGTCCTTGACAGGTGTCCCGTTAGCTTTGCCAGTAGTGTTTTACCCTGCCAGGGAGGTTGTCCAGCTCACACTCTCACCTCCAGTGCCTAATGGCACCGGGGTTTCCTCACTCCCCTGCTGGAATAGACGGGTGTCACCTGACGCTCTCACCTTTGCCTGTCAGGTAGGTGACAAACGGTCCCATCGTGGTTCTGATTTTAATAAGAGCAAAGCGGGACAGCTTTGTGTTGTTGAAAGCCATCTTGAGCTTCCTTTTCTTGGAGCTGTTTATTCCTGATAATTTCACTTTCTCTGAGAAGGGGAAACTGGGGCACGGGCCAGCAGCCCCACAGCAAATACGTGGCAGATCTGGCACTCAAACCCTGGCTCCATTCTGGAGCTTCTAACCCATCTGACACAGCAGAGGTCAAGGGCTTGGCCTCCAGAGCCAGCTTTGTCTCTTACTAGCTGTGTGACCCCTGACAAGTCATGTCACCTCTCTGAGCCCGGGTGTCCTCATCTGTAAAATGGGGGTGCTAATGGTATCTCCTCATAGGGTTGTTGTGAAGATAGAAAGGTATATTCAGCAGGATGCATAGTAAGCGCTCAAAGACTGTCAGGTGCGTTGCTAATAGCTGTATTATTAATATTATAGCTGTATTTCCTGTAGCTGTGTTATTAACATGAGCAGGCACTGTTTGAGTGCCTTCTGTGAACTAACCTACTGGACCCTCCCATCAGCCCCAGGAGATACGTGATATTATTACCTCCATTTTCTTTTTTTTTCTTTTTTTTCTTTTTTTTTGAGATGGAGCCTCGCTCTATCCCCAGGCTAGAGTGCAGTGGCACTATCTCAGCTCACTGCAACCTCTGCGTCCCGGGTTCGAGTGATTCTCGTGCCTCAGCCTCCCAATTAGCTGGGACTACAGGTGCACGCCACCATGCCCAGCAAAGTTTTGTATTTTTAGTAGAGACCGGGTTTCACCATGTTGGCCAGGATGGTCTTGATGTCTCAGCCTTGTGATTGGCTGCCTTGGGTTCCCAAAGTGCTGGGATTACAGGCGTGAGCCACCTCACTGGCCTATCATCTCCCTTTCCTAAGGGAGGAGCCTGAGCCTGGAGACCTGCCCTGGGTCACAGAGCTGGATTTGGATGCAGGAGGCCTGGCTCCTAATCACTGTGGCGGTTTCCCCTGCCCCCGGGGCTAAGCCCGAGGATTAGAAAGCTCCCCTTCCTGCTCTCCCCACCCTTGTTCTGCCATCTCCATTCCGGGCAGGCTGCCCTGGAGCTTTTGAGCAGACACCCGGAGGGGTGGGAGCACGGGGTAGGCGTGGTCCTCACCTAGAGAGCCTCCCTCCTGGGCCCTCCCTGCTCCTGCCACCAGGCACCTGGCCCTGTCCTGGGAACTCCTGATAAAGCGGCATTGTGCAGTGGTTTCAGTTCGCTTCCCAGCCTGGTTTCGCCACGCCCACACTTCACTCCCAAAGGCGGAAGGCGGCCGGCCTTCCTGGGTTGAGTGGGGTGCCAGCTTCCCTTCCCTTTCCTTCCCTCCCTCGCTGCACCCACAGTCCGTGGTCAGCACTGGGTGTGGGGAGACAGTAGGACCCTGCGGGGCACTGGCCCCTCCACAGACCCGTCCCCAGGTGAAGACCTCTCGCTGCTGTCCCCGCAGGCGACCCCTGTCCCTCTCTCCCTGGGAACCCTCCTTTCCTGCCGCCCACAGAGGCCTCCATAGTTAGTTCTGTCGTCCCTTCCCTGAAAATCTGCTGCTGCAGCCTGGCCCCACGTTATTTGACTCTGAAATGCTATATATATACACAGCACTTCTAGCTCCACTGCTTTGCAAAAACCTTTAATAATTGTCAATTATAATATGCCCACAGAAAAGTGCATGAAACGCACAGGTAAGCTTAGCAAAGAATTACATAGCGAACAACACTTCCCCACCAAGCCCTCGGTAAAGACAGAGCACAGCATCCCAGAAGCCCCCAGTATCCCCTGTCGGTCATGACCACAGTCGTGAGTGCTCTCCTGACCTTGGTGGTCACCGTGTACCTGCTTTTCCTGATTGTTTTTACCATGAGGTGCACATCCTTGAATTCAGAATGTCACCGTGCCTGCTTTTGAACTTGACACAAATGGAATCTTCCACCATGTCCTTGTCTGTGCCTTCTTTCACCCTTAAGCCTGGGAGATCCATCCTTGTGCTGTGTGTATCTGTAGTCATTCCTCTTTGTTGCTATGTAATATTCCTTTTTTTTTTTGAGATGGAGTCTCACTCTGTCGCCCAGGCTGGAGTGCAGTGGCGTGATCTTGGCTCACTGCGCCTCTGCCTCCTGGGTTCAAGCGATTCTCCTTCCTCTGCCTCCCAAGTAACTGGGATTACAGGCACACACCACCGTGCCTGGCTAATTTTTTTTTTTTTTTTTTTTGTATTTTTAGTAAAGACTGGGGTTCACCATGTTGGCTAGGCTGGTCTTGAACTCCTGACCTCAGGTGATCCACCCGCCTCAGCTTCCCATAGTGCTGGGATTACAGGTATGAGCCGCTGCGCCCAGCCCCATATAATACTCTGTTTCTCCATCTCCTGCAGCACTGGTGTGAGCCATCTCTTTGTAGCGTCTCCTGGGGTGCCAGGGCTTGCATTCCTTCAGGGAATATACCCGGGAGTGCATGGCCCAGGGCAGAGGGTAGGGTAGCTTCACATTTAGTGGACGCTGCCGCCAAGCCTCCCAAGGTGGTCGTATCGGTGTGTGCTCCTAGCAGTGGTGACTGAGGATCTTAGGTGCTCCACCTCCTTGCCAACATTTGGTACTTTTTAGTTGACTTTGGAACATTTTTATTTTTTTCTTCTGCAAAAGTAACCCCACTGGTTATCATCAGGCTAAGCTCCTTGTGTTATTTTCTGCTCCCCATGCTCCTGTCCGTTCCGGTTCTCACCCATTCTGTGGACAGGAGTCAAGCGCTTATTCTTTTTTTTTTGAGATGGAGTCTTGCTCTGTCACCGAGGCTGGAGTGCACTGGCGTGATCTTGGCTCACCACAACCTCCGCCTCCCAGATTCAAGGGACTTTCCTCTCTCAACCCTTCAAGTAGCTGAGGTTACAGGCAGGTGCCACCATGCCCTGCTACTTTTGTAGTTTTAGTAAAGACGGGGTTTTACCACGTTGGCCAGGCTGGTCTCAAAACTCCTGACCTCGAGTGATCTGCCTGCCTCAGCCTCCCAAAGTGCTGGGATTACACGCATGAGCCACCGTACCCAGCCCAAGTGCATATTCTTTGACCAGTGATGTGCCACGGCCCAGTGACCCAAGGGTGAGCCCAAACAACAGGCAGCCATCCCTGCGCTCAGCCGGGCAGGGAACACAGACCTCGACCAAAGAGCGACAAAGAGACAGCCAGATTGGGGGCTCCCAGCCCCTGTCGTCCCTCATTGACCCCATTTTGGGAACAGGTGCCTCCATCCTTCATCTTGTTTCAGGAACAGCCTTCTCCAAGTCTGGCATCACCCTGACTCCTCTCTTGTCCCCTCCGCATCCAAGTGTCCAGAAAGCCTGTGGCTCCCCCTGAGAACATAGCCTGGCACTTCCCACTCCTCTTCCTCATCACCCCCCTTCTTCATCACTTCCTAGTCAAGCTACCCTCATCTCCCTCCTGGACCATTGAGGCAGCCTCCCTGCTCTTTCCTCTACCACTGTCCCCACAGTTGTCCCCACACAGCCAGAGGGAGCCGGTTACACCTGGTCACGGCAGGAACCCTTCCCTGGCTGCGCGTCTCCCAAGAGGGAAGCCTGCCAGGCCCCAGGCGACCTGGCCACTTTCATGCCTGCCCCACTTCCCTCCTCTCCTGCCACCATTCCTGGAACATTCCAGGTGGGTCCTACCTGGGGGCCTTTGTCCTTGCTGCCCCCTGGGGGCAGTACCCTCCCTCTCTCCATCCGGGCAGCCTCTGCTGATGGTGGCCTCCCTTGGGGAGACCTTTCTTCCCTGCCACGGGTCGCCAGGAGCAGCCCCTGTCACCCTCTCTCTAGCACCCCCCATGATGGTTACTTACATTATGACATATGGGTCTGTTGGTTTATTTCATCTCCTGGCATAACTTAGCCTCAGGGCACTGGGGTAGGGGTAGAACAGCAGGGCCTTGCCCTGCATCTTGCTGTGTTCTCAGGGATTGTGGTGTTGAGGTCTCTGGGTAAATGTTGGTTGACTGACTGACTGACTGACTGAACTGTCGTAAGCCAGGCTGCCAGAGTGTCTAATGGGAACCCGCTCTGGGCGGAGCACAGCGGGCAGGTTTTTTCCGGAGGAGGAAATGCCACTTGAAGGAGGAACTTGGCCTCAGCTAAGGGAAGAGGAGGCTGAGGCAGTTGGCAGAGCAGAGGTCTCTGGGCGGGGAAGTACAGGGGGCCTTTGAGGAATTGAAGGCAGACAGACAGGTCGGTTCTTGGGTTGGTCTGGATTCCAGTCCTGACAACCGCTGAGCCTGTCTGTGCCTTAGTGTCTTCCTCTATAGAAGGGGCTGCTTCAGGTGTTCCTGGACATCCCTGAAGTTCTGCTCCTAACACGCTTATCCTGGTTCCTGACACATCAATATAAATGTGATTGTTATTTTTTTCCAACAAATTCAGTGGAGTGCTGGCCCATGGTGGTGGATAAACAGACTCAGTTGCTACCCATTTAGAGCCTGGCCTCTGGAGCCATCTGAGCACCCCTGCTTGGAGGCAGGGGGAAGGCCTAGTGTGACCTTGGGCCCGGGGAGTCCTTATTCTGGATTCGGAAGATGATTCTGGATCATCTTCAGGGTGATTCCTAGGGAAGACGAATGGAGGGTTTGCGCGTGCTGGCCCTGTGTCCCGGCCAGTGCTCCCAAGCTGCTGCTGGGCCTCCCTGAAATCCCAGGAGATGGCTGCACCCATGTGAGCCCTTTCACAGATTAGGAGGTGAGGGTGGCACCAGTGGTATGTGCTTGGCCCATTTTGCAAACTAGAGCAGATCTGGTGGTGTCTCGTCTGGTCTGATGTGCATTTTTCTGGTAGCCAGTCAGGTAGGGGACTTTCATTTGTTCTTCAAGACTCCTATGAAGGAAGGGCCACTTCAGGGCACTTTCCCCTTTTTTTTTTTTTCTTTTTTTTTTTTTACTTGAGACAGAATCTTGCTCTGTCACCCAGGCTGGAGTGCTGTGGCGAGATCTTGGCTCACTGCCACCTCCATCTCCCAGGTTTAAGCAGTTCTCCTGCGCAGCCTCCTGAGTAGCTGGGACTACAGGCACATGCCACCATACCTGGCTAACTTTTTTTATTTTTAGTAGAGACAGGGTTTCATCATGTTGGCCATCCTATTCTCAGTTGGTTTTATTTATTTATTTATTTTTTGTATTTTTGTAGAGATGGGATTTCACCACATTGCCCAGGCTGATCTTGAACTCCTGAGCTCAAGCCAGCCACCCACCTCAGCCTCCCAAAGTGCTGGGATTACAGGTGTGAGCCCCTGCACCCAGCCCATGCTTGCCTTTTTGTAATTCCCTTTGCATATTAGACAAGCATCTTGTCAGTGTATATACATGTGTGCTTGTGCACACGTCCAACACTGAGTCTCTCAATCCATGAACATGGTATGTCTCTCCATCTGTTTATGTCTTCTCATTCATACTTTTCCAGCCGAGGCCTTGCCCGCCTCTTATGGGTAGTTCGTGGTGTGGCAGGGGGTGTGTGCCCTCCACTCCCACGAGATGCCTTGCACTGTAGGTTTGGCCTTGCTGGGGGAGGACCTCATGGCTGTGGCAGGAGGCCACTTACCCTGTTCTCTGCTTCTTCCCTGGTACCACCCCTGGACCCTGACGGAGGATGGGCAGAGTGCCCAGAAAGGAGGCTATAATTTTCCTGAACCATTTCAAGGGCTAATTAAAGGTTTGCCTTGACTAATCAGCTTATGGTTTAATTATCAGGGAACAGGCTCTGGGATGCGGGAAGCAGCTCAGCTGGGGTCTCCCCACAGTATGGCAGGAAGGAGCCAGGGCCCCTCCCTACACCTCGGGGGTGGCAGGATATGGGATACCCCAGCACCCTCCAGTGGGTCAGTGGGGGGTTCTCCATCCCCCTTCTCGCTGTGACAGGTGGAGGACAGCAGGTGCGATGGAGATGACAGCCGCATTCCTCCCCTTATTCTCATCGTTTCCCAGAGCCCCCTGCTGGGGAGGGGCCGGCCCCATCCCTCCAGCAGCTCTGGCAGGGCCCACCCCTCCCTGCTTGCCTGCAGCACCCCAGCCTTGCTGGCCTTTGTGGAGTGCTCTGACTTCATTTATTCTGTGGCTCTTGGCTTAAAGGTCAGCACCTCTGGGAAGCCTCCTCAGGCCTCCCTCCTGCCAGAGCTGGAGATCAGCCTCGAGGCCCCTTGCCAGCTGTTGGGGTCATGGTTGTCCATCCACTGCTCCTCCTGCAGATACTGAGAAGTACACTGAGGGGGATGCCTGAGCTGGGCCAGTGTCCGGGTACCCAGCAGGACAAAGGGTTCGGGACTGGAGCCCCGAAGAGGGGCCTGGGAGGGGGTGTTCAGGCCGGGAGGACTGAGTGATGGCTTGGAGGCGGCTGGACCAGCAATGGCTCCTGGGAGTTTGTGAAGGGGGAGGGGACCCCGGAGATGGCCGTGCCAGGCCTGGCTTCATTCTTTGCATTCCTCAGCAGGCCCCAGACTCCTGATGGCCCTAGGTGGGGGAGGGTGAGCCGGAGAGGGCCTTCTGGGCACTGCCCCCCCATCACTCTGTCTCAGTCTCACTTTACACCCTACCCCGCCCAGGCGTCGGGGCTGGATCTGCCCTCCTGCCCACTCCCCAATCTCCTGAGGACCCTTTGGCTGCACCTTAGGGTCACCTGGGATGGGGAGGGTTCACTGCAGGGGCCCAAGCCGGACCGTTTGAAGCTGACTCTCCAGCTGTGGGGTCTGGGCCTGGGGTTTTCGGTGCTCCGCTGGTAACTCTAACACGCTTCTGAGCTGGGGTGAGAGCTACCGGCTTGCAGGAATGGCAACAACGCGTTTTAGCTTTTGGCATGTTCCGGGTGCTTTTCTAGGCTTCTGACATGGAGGGGTTAAGTCACGGCATGCCCCGGGGACGTGTGACTGTGATTCCTGTGTTTCAGACGAGGCAACTGAGGCCCAGCAAAGGCCTCCAAGTGGGGCATTGCAGCCTCTGTGGCTGTCTTATCTTCCCATATCTGGTCTGTCAGACGTCTGTCTGGGCCTTCTCCATTTCACTCCTGTCTCCCTCCCTGCTTCTCTGCCCCTTATCTCCTTCCCCCACCCCACCCCCTGCCTTTCAGCTTCGCTCCTCCCCTGGCAGAAACTTCCCAGATTTCTTTTCTTTCTTTCTTTTTTATTTTTATTTTTTGAGACAGAGGCTCACTCTGTTGCTCAGGCTGGAGTGCAGTGGCACAATCTCAGCTCACTGCAAACTCCGCCTCCCGGGTTCAAGTGATTCTCCTGCCTCAGCCTCCCAAGTAGCTGGGATTACAGGCGCCCACCACCATGCCTGGCTAATTTTTTTTTGTATTTTTAGTAGAGACAAGGTTTCACCATGTTGGTCAGGCTGGTTTCAAACTCCTGACCTCAGGTGATCCGCCTGCCTCAGCCTCCCAAAGTGCTGGAATTGCAGACGTGAGTCACCGCACCCAGCAACATCCCAGATTTCTATGTTTTGAGGCAGAATCTGGCTGAAGCCACAGAGGGGAGATGGGTTCTGCAGGCCCAGGACGTCCTTCTGAGGGGAAGGATGCTGATGTCACCACGCTGGCCTCCCTCACAGCTCCTAACACCTGGAATCCGGGGCTAGGGACAGCACACCATCTGATTGACAGTCAGAGGGTGGCTAAGGCCAACTCTGCAAGCTTGCAGGGAGGACTGTCCCCGCCAGCAGACTCTGACATGCCCTGCGACACCAGCCCCCTCCATGATCCCGGAAGTCGTCTACTGCCAGTTAACATTTCGGCTCCTGTGGGTAGGACTGCTTGCCGCCCAGTAGTTTAATTGCAGCAAAAGTTTTTCTGAAAAGGCCAATATTGCGTTGCAGGAGCCTTTATTACTTTATGGGAATGGGGGGAATGGTAGCCAGTGGTCCCGTCTGTCCCCACTCACGGAGGGCTGAGGGCTCCCCTTGCCTCCTCTCCCTCTACCCCTTTCCCACCCCAGGGAAGGGCTCAAGAGTCCAGCTCCCCCTCCGGCCTCTCCCTGCTCCATCACAGGAGCCTCTGACTCTGGGCGAGGCCCTGAGCCTCAGATGTTTCTGAGTTCCCACATCCGGAGCAGGAGGATAATGATTCCTGCTGCCTCCCAGGGTTGCTGGGAGGATGAAGTGAGTCTGCTGCTGTCATGGTGTCATTCTGGTTACTAGTACTCTTACTGCCATTACACTTGTTAGTGAGGTGCGGGATGCATGTGTGGACTTAGTAGTAGGATTCACAGGGTGAGTGATCCATAATTCTTTGTCATTTCAATGAGGTCACATTTCCCCTGGTAAAATGTTGAACATTTTTGTATCGTGGAAATGTTCACACATATACTCAGAAGAATGGTCTCGTACCCGCCCGGGGTCCCTGGCAGCAGCTCAACAGGTAGCATCCGTGACCAGGCCTTGTCACCTGTGCCTGCACGCCTCACCTCCCTGATTATTTCAGAGCAAATCCCAAACGTCATATAACCAGAAATATTCCACACGTTTCTGTAAACAAACCTGCCTCAGTCTCCTCACACTTTCCCAGTTGTCTTATAATCCTTTTTCTTTTCTTTTTTTTTTTTTTGAGCCAGAGTCTTACTCTGTTGCCCAGGCTGGAGTGCAGTGGTGCGATCTTCGCTCTCTGCAACCTCCGCCTCCTGGGTTCAAGCGATTCTCCTGTCTCAGCCTCCCAAGTAGCGGGGATTACAGGCATGTGCCACCACACCTGGCTAAGTTTTGTATTTTTTAGTAGAGATGGGGTTTCCCCATGTTGGCCAGGCTGGTCTTGAACTCCTGACCTTAGGTGATCTGCCCACTTTGGCCACCCAAAGTGCTGGGATTCCAGATATGAGCCATGGCACGTGGCCCATTTGTTTGAATTGGATCTAGACAAGGTCTGCACTTTGCATCTGGTTGATAGGCCTCTGTTTTTGTTTTGTTTTGTTCCCTCTGTCACCCAGGCTGAAGTGCAGTGGAACCTTCAGAGCTCACATGCGGCCTTGACCTCCCAGGCTCAAGCGATCCTCCCACCTCAGTCTCCTGAGTAGCCGGGACCACAGGTGTGTGCCACCATGCTCTGATAATGGCGTCAGCTCTTTGGCCTGCTTGTTGTTTTGGTGGCTTTTCTCTGGGAGACCTAGGCCATTTGTCCTGGCATTTCGCAGTCTGGAGCCAGCCGATACATCCTTCGGTGTCATTGCATGTGTTCTGTGTCTCCGTGCTTCCTTAAGCGAGGACTTAGGCCTAGAGATTCGATCTGATGCAGGTTCAGTTTCTTTTGGCAAGCACACTTTCTTAGCTGGTGCTTGGATGAGCACCAGAATTACTTAAATGTTTGCATGACTGTCACATTCTCTTTTTTCTTTCTTTCTTTCTTTTTTTTTTTTTTTGAGATGGAGTTTTCCTCTTGTTGCCCAGGCTGGAGTGCAGTGCTGCGATCTCGGCTCACTGCAGCCTCCACTTCCCAGGTTCAAGCAATTCTCCCGCCTCAGCCTCCCAAGTAGCTGGGATTACAGGCACCTGCCACCACGCCCGGTTACTTTTGTAATTTTAGTAGAGACAGGGTTTCTCCATGTTGGTCAGGGTGGTCTCGAACTCCCGACCTCGGGTGATCTGCCCGCCTCGGTCGCCCGAAGTGCTGGGATTACAGGCATAAGCTACTGCCCCCGGCTCAAGTTAACTTTTAAAACAAAAGTTAAATCTTTTTTAAAAAACCGAGTGGATTGAAAAAAACACTCTGAAGTCATTTCTAGACCCAGCAGAAGCAGGGCAGGGGGGACTGAGGGACCGAGGCTCGGGATCCCCTTCCCTGCCCCAGGACCTGGGAGCAAAGGGCTGGGCGCCCAGCTTCAGGTAAACCAGTGGTGTGAACGTGTGGTCCTCGGGCTCCTGCTTTGCTAGGGCTGCAGGCCCCCAGCTGAGAGCTGCCCCCCACCCAGCCTCCACCCCGCAACCCCTTCTGCATTGTCTTCTGGTTACACCTTCAGAGCAGAGTGATCTCCCACCCCAGCTCTGCCCTTGGCCGCCTGTGTCACCTTGGGTGGCTTTCTCAGCCTCTCCACCTGCTTCCTTCTCGACAGCATGATGGTGGCTGTTAAGTCCCATGGGCTGTACGTCCCAATGACTGGTCCTCTGGGAGCTGCACTTCCACTTCTGTATGTGAATATAAACCTCCTTGACCTCAGCTGCTTCATTCCTCGCTCCCTTCCAGCCACTCGGCTTCCAGTCCTAGGACCTCCGCACTGACCATGCCCTCCACCCTCAGTGCTGTTCCTGGATTATCCGCATGGCTTCCTCACCTGCATCCTGTCTTTGCTCAGATGCCACCCCCTTAGAGACCTCCCCGACTGTGCCCTCTGAAAGAGCACCTTGTCACTCTGTCTCTTCTCCCGCTGGTTTACTTCTATATTGTCTAGTGTCCCCACTAGCATGTCAGCTCCAGGAGGGCAGGGACTCTTGTCTTATTCACTGCCGTGTCCCCAGTGCCTAGAACAGTGCCTGGCACCTGCTAAGTGAATGTTAAGGAGTTGTTGCTCATTGGGTAGAAGCATTAAAAAAAAATGGCTGGGCACGGTGGCTCAGGCCTGTAATCCCAGCACACTGGGAGGCTGAGGCTAGGAGGATCACCTGAGGTCAGGAGTTCGAGACCAGCCTGGCCAACATGGCAAAACCCGTCTCTACTAAAAATACAAAAATTAACCAGATACAGTGGCGTGCGCCTGTAATCCCAGCTACTCGGGAGGCTGAGGCAGGAGAATCGCTGGAACCCGGGAGGCGGAGGTTGCAGTGAGCCGAGATAGCACCCCTGCATGCCATCCTGGGTAACAGAGCAAGACTCTGTCTTAAAAAAAAAGAATTGTTGAGTGCATGAATGAATGAATGAAAGAAGGAGTGTGACTGGGCACAGTGGCTCACATCTCAGCACTCTGGGAGGCTCAGAGGCTGAGGTGGGCAGATCACGTGAGCCCAGGAGTCTGAGACCAGCCTGGGCTGTAGTGAGACCTCTCTACAAAATGATTGTTTCTAAATAATTTTAACATTATTTAAAATTTAAAAGGGCATAGTGGCATGTACCTGTGGTCCCAGCTACTCAGGAGACTGAGGTGGGAGGATTGCTTGAGCCCAGGAATTGGAGGCTCTAGTGAGCTATGATTGCACCACTGCTCTCCAGCCGGGGTGACGAGCAAGACCCTTTCTCAAGATGGATGGATGGATGGAGAGAGAGAGAGAGAGAGAGAGAGAAGATAGAGCAACAGAGCAAGACTCTGTCTCAAGATAGGTAGGTAAGTAGAGATAGAGAGGAGAGATAGATAGAGATGAGGTAGAGACATAGATAAGGTAGATATAGGTAGATAGATAAAGATGAGATAGAGACATAGATAAGATAGAGATAGATAGATAGATAGATAGATAGATAGATAGATAGATAGATAGGAAGGAAGGATAGGAGAATGGACGTGGTTAAGTGAGTGGACTTTGGCCCAGGTGAGACCTGCCGTGGCATCCTGGTTCTGATACACTCACCGTGTGATCAAGGGCTGGCACGTCTTCTCTCAGCGCTTCACTCTCCTCCTCTGCAAAATAGAGTGTGAACAGCACCCTCCTCGCCGCCTTGTTTTGCACCAGGATGGAGCCTGCACGTAACACTTTGTAGTGGTCTCACTGCTGTCCTGTGTCTCCAGCACAAGGCACAGATGAGCCAGAAGTGGTCCCTGCCACGGGGAAGTTTGATCCAATCTTTAATAATAACTCCTTCCACTATGGGTAGGTGACCAGCTGTAGTGCCCCAGGGCAGGGACATGCTGGATTGGGTTCGTTCCCAAGGCCAGAAGGGCTTCCTGGGGACAGCGATTGGAGCTGGATTGTGAGTGCCTGGTATGCGGACAGACCTGGCTGCTGTGGCCTGAGTCTGCAGGCTCGAGGGCCAGCTGCTTCCAGGCCTTTGTCTTCCTTGCAGGAAACAGGCCAGGAGCTACGAGGGGCCGGAGGCTGCTGCTGTGGTTATGGTGGAAGTTACGGCTTTAGGAAGTGTGTGTGAGTGTGTGTCTGTGTGCGTGTGTGTGCGCACACACTTGTGCTCATGGTAAAGAGAGATGGTAAAGCAATGAGGAGAGAGTGTTTGCAGACACATGCAAATGCAGAGAGAGCGTTCAGTTGTCAGGGTTGCTCTCCCGGTGTTTCCTGCATGGTGGTGTAAAATCTGACATGTGTACAGAAAAGTATGTAAAACCTCCATGTTCAGTTTAATGAATCGTTATAAAGCAAACAGCCATGAAACTACCACCCAGATCAAGAAGACAGGCATCACCAGCTCCCTGCAAGCCCCTCCTCTACCTTCCCTTCCCAGTACTCACAAACACATTCTCCTCCCTTTTCATCGCTACCTCTTTTTTGGTGAATTGTGAAAGATTTCAGACACCCCCGTGAGAATAGAGAATCGCCTGCTAACCACCGTCGGGCGCGCTGCCCAGCTCAAACACAAAACACTTGCTGTGGGTGCAGCCGCCAGGTGCCTCCCCCAGGGACCCAGGCCTCACTGGCCCTGCGTCTGTCCAGTATTGCTCTGCAAGATTTGAAACTGCGTGTAAATGGTACAAGGCCGGCAGCACTTGGCTGCTCCTCTCTCAATATTTGGTTCTTGAGATTTCTCTGGGTGGAGTAATGAAGCTCTGTGCTGGGAGAAATGATTTCCAGCAGGGGTCAGGGCACCCCTCACCCATGGCCAGAGGAAAGAGCTCTGCCCTGGGGAAGCCCCAGGAGGACGCTCTGGGCTCCTCTCACCCAGGCTCGCAGCCTCCCTACTCCACCTGGGTTTGAAGCAGCCACCTCCAGTGGAAGTGGGAGATCGCCATTGGCTTCCTAGGGCACCACATCGGACTCAGTTGCAGCTGTGATGTGCAGGGGCCTTCTCTGAACTTTTTTTTTATTTTTGAGGCAGAGTATCGCCTTTGTTGCCCAGGCTGGAGCGCAATAGCGTGATCTCGGCTCGAGGCAACCTCCACCTCCCAGGTTTAAGCAGTTCTCCTGCCTCAGCTTCCAGCGTAGCTGGGATTACAAGCATGCACCATCACGTCCGGCTGATTTTTTGTATGTGTAGTAGAGATGGGGTTTCTCCACGTTGATTAGGCTGGTCTCGAACTCCCGACCTCAGGTCATCCGTCGGCATCAGCCTCCCCAAGTGCTGAGATTACAGGCGTGAGCCACCGCGCCTGGCTCTCTCTGAGCTTATGTAAGGTATAACGGGGCACTGGTGCTGCCTGGGTCTGTGTGCACCACGGAGGGGCCCTCTCTGGAGGAGGGCCCAGATTGGGAGCTGCGAACAGGAGGGCCTCTTCTCTTCCCCTACCCTTTCCGCCCACTCCCCACCCCACTCCCCCCCGTTAGCCAGGCTTACGCAGCCTTTCTTGGGGAGGCCGTCTGTCGGGGAGATTACTGTCGAAGGCTCTGTATCTAGCAGGCCTGGGTTTGCCACTCAGTTCTGCCACCTTCTAGCTGGGTGGCCTTGGGCATGTGTTGACCCCTGCCCTGCCTCTGCTGGCCTCCGTTTCTCCATTTGTAAAATGGAGTTGCGTAAGGGTTGTTTCATCCATGTAACGCATTCGTAGAAGCTAGCGTTTGGAAACCTTACTGAGCCTTAGCTGTTAGGACCGTTGTCATGCTTGCCGTTCGTTCATTCATTTTTGTGGATAATACTTTTTGCCTCCTCTGAGTCCAGCCCTGTCAGCCACCACCCTGTCAGGCTGAGGTCCTACCTTCAGATGGGAAAGGGTCTGGTATTTTAAATAAATCATTACTGGTTTTTTTTCTATTTATTTATTCATTTATATTTTGACACAGAGTCTCACTCTGTCACCCAGGCTAGAGTACAATGGCACGATCTCAGCTCACTGCAACCTCCACCTCATGGGTTCAAGTGATTCTCCTGCCTAAGCCTCCTGTGTAGCTGGGATCACAGGTGCCTGCCTCCAAGCCCAGCTAATTTTTGTATTTTCAGTATAGATGGGGTTTCACCATGTTGGTCAAGCTGGTCTCGAACTCCTGACCTTGTGATCTGCCTGCCTCAGCCTCCCAAAGTGCTGAGATTACAGGAGTGAGCCACCGTGCCTAGCCAAATCATCACTATTTTTAAGAAAACTTGAAATTCTGAGATCATTGTAGATTCTCATACAGTTGTAAGAAATAACTCAGAGTGTCCGGCATGGTGGCTCACGCCTGTAATTCCACTCCATTTTCGGAGGCTGAGGTGGGAGGATCATTTGAGCCTAGGAGTTCAAGATCAGCCTGGGCAACATGGGGAGACACCATCTCTTCACCAAATAGAAAAACTTATCTGGCTGTGATGGTGCCCACCTGGAGTCCCAGCTACCTGGGAGGCTGAGGTGGATCACTTGAGCCCGGGAGGTTGCAGCTGCTGTGAGCTGTTACAGCACCACTGCACTGCAGCCTGGGCGACAAAATAAGGCTCTGTTGCCAAAAGAAAGAAAATAAGAAAAGAGAGAAATAATGCAGAGAGGAGGTCTGGCACACCTTTGCCCAGTTTCCCCCAGTGGTTACGTCTTACAAGACTGCAGTACCAGATACCAGGGTGTTGATTGACACTGATACAGTCAAGGAACAGAGCATCCATTCCATCACAAGGATCCCTGCTAATACCTTCTTATAGCTACACCCTCCCCCTGCCCATCCCTAACCTCTGGCAACCACTCCTCTATTTCCCATTGTTACGATTTTGTCAATTCAAGAATATTACGTAAATGGAGCCAGCCGCTATGCCCCCTTTTTGCGTTGACTTTATCCCCTCAGCGTGATTCTCTGGAGATGCATCCAGATTGTTGTGTTGATCCTGACTCTGAGTAGTATTCCGTGGTCTGGATGCCCTGCTGTTTGCTTAACCATTTCCCATGGGAGGACATCCGGGTTTTTCCTAATTTTTTGGCTATTACAAACAAAGCCATTGTAAACCTTGACAAATGGGGTTTCATGTCAATGTCAATTTTTGTTTCTCCGGGACCAAAACCCAGAAGTACAATTGCTGGGCAGTGTGGTGGTTGCATGTTTTAAGGAAACCATCAACCCATTTTCTGGAATGGCTGTATCATGTTATGTCACCAGCAGCGTTTGAACGATCCAGGTTCCCCGCATCCTCACCAGCATTTGGTGTTGTCACTATTTTTTATTTTAGCTCTACTAATAAGTGTGCAGTGATAACTCATTGTGGCTTTAATTTGCATTTCTCTAATGGCTAATGATGTTGATTATCTTTTCACGTGCTTATCTGCCATCTGTGTGTCCTCTTCAGTGAAATGTCTCTTCAAGTCTTCTGCTTGTTTTCTTATTGGATTGTTTGGTTTTTTGGTTTTTTTTGTTTTGACTGTTGAGTTTTGAGTTTTCACTGTTCTTTTTTTCTTAGCTCCCCCTCCCCAGGTTCTCATATGAAATCTTTATCTATTCTCTCTTTTTTTTTTTTTTTGAGACAGAATCTTATTCTGTCGCTCAGGCTGGAGTGCAGTGGTGCAATCTTGGCTCACTGCAGCCTCCGTCTCCCGGGTTCAAGTGATTCTCCTGCCTCAACCTCCTGATTAGCTGGGATTACAGGTGTGTGTAATCCTGGCTAATTTTTGTATGTTTAGTAGAGATGGGGTTTCACCATGTTGGTCAGGCTGGTCTGGAACTCCTGACATCAGGTGATCTGCCCGCCTCAGTCTCCCAAAGTGGTGGGATTACAGGTGTGAGCCACCGCGCCTGGTGAGATCTTTATTCTGCATACTAGTCTTTTGTCAGATATGTGGTTTGTAAATATTCTCTCCCAGTTTGTAGTGTGTCTTTTAATACTTGTCATATATGCTTTTAAGAGTAAAAGTTTTTAATTTTGTATTAATTTTTTTCTTTTATGGATCGTGCTTTTGCTGTCAAGTCTCAGAACCCTGTGCCTTGTCTTAGGTACCAAAGAATTTTCTTCTGCTTTTTTTTCCCCCTAAAAGTTTCACAGTTTTACATTTAAGTCCATGATCCATTATGAGTTAATTTTTGTGCAAAGTATAACATTTGGATTAAGGTTCCTTTTTTTTTTCCTTTGGCATATGGATGTCCAGTTGTTCCAGCACCATTTGTTGAAAATGCTGTCTTTCCTCTGTTGAATTGCTTAGCCTTCTTTCACAAGAATCAGTTACCACAATGAGATACTACTTCACACCTACTAGGATGGCTGCTGTCAAAAAAAAAACAAAAATAACAAATGTTGGGAGGATGTGGGGAAATAGAAGCCCCTGCATTGCTGGTGAGAATGTAAAACGGTGCAGCCGCTGTTCAGCACAGAATTACCGCATGACCCAGCAATTCCACTCCCAGCTGTGCATCCAGAAGAATTGAAAGCAGGGACTCAAACAGATATTTGTACACCCAGGCTCATCACAGCATTATTCACAAGAGCCAAAAGGTAGAAACAGCCCCGTGTCCATCAGTGGATGAATGGAGGAAGAAGAGATGGTATACACGATGGAATATTACTCAGCCATAAAAAGGAATGAAAGTTTTGGTAGAGGCTAGCATGTGGATGGGCTTGAAAACATGATGCTTAGTGAAATCAGCTGGCACAGAAGGAGAAATCCTCTATGATTCCACTTGTAGAAGGGACCTACAGTAGGCAAATACAAAGAGACAGAGAACATGCCTAGAGTCCCATGTTCCGGGGGCAGGAAGATCACTTGAGCACAAGAGGTTGAGTCCAGCCTGGACAGCATTGTGAGACCCGGTCTCTTAAAATACATGCATATATAGGGCCAGTTGCAGTGGCTCACACCTGTAATCCCTGCACTTTGGCAGGCTGAGGCGGGTGGATCATCTAATGTCAGGAGTTCGAGACCCAGCCTGGCCAACATGATGAAACCCTGTCTCTACTAAAAATACAAACATTAGCCGAGCATGATGGCACATGCCGTATAATCTCAGCTACCCGGGAGGCTGAGGCAGGAGAACTGCTTGAACCCGGGAGGCGGAGGTTGCAGTGAGCCAAGATTGT
>CAUYLG010014969.1:0-45498 GCA_963573385.1 Cacajao melanocephalus | reverse complement strand
CAGCTGAATTCTACCAGACATACAAAGAGGAGCTGGTACCACTACTTCTGAAACTACTCCAAACAATCCAAAAAGAGGGAATCCTTCCCAAATCATTTTATGAGACCAACATCATCCTGATAGCAAAACCCAGCAGAGACTCAACAAAAAAAGAAAACTTCAGGCCAATATCCATGATGAACATAGATGCAAAAGTCTTCAATAAAATACTGGCAAACCAAATCCAACAGCACATCAAAAACCTTATCCATCACAATCAAGTAGGCTTCATCCTGGGGATGCAAGGCTGGTTCAATGTACGCAAGTCTATAAACGTAATCCACCACATAAACAGAACCAAAGACAAAAACCACATGATCATCTCAATAGATGCAGAGAAGGCCTTTGACAAAATTCAACAGCACTTTATGCTAAAAACTCTCAATAAACTAGGTATAGATGGAATGTATCTCAAATTAATAAAAGCTATTTATGACAAAACTACAGCCAATATCATACTGAGTGGGCAAAAACTGGAAGCATTCCCTTTGAAATCTGGCACTAGAGAAGGATGCCCTCTCTCACTACTCCTATTCAATATAGTATTGGAAGTTCTAGCCAAAGCAATCAGGCAAGAAAAAGAAATAAAGGGTATTCCATTAGGAAGGGGGGAAGTCAAACTGTCTCTATTTGCAGACAAAATGACTGTATATTTAGAAGACCCCATCGTCTCAGCCCAAAATCTCCTTAAAATGATAAGCAACTTCAACAAAGTCTCAGGATACAAAATCAATGTGCAGAAATCACAAGTATTCCCATACACCAATAACATACTAAAGAGAACCAAATCAAGAGCGAACTCCCATTCACAATTGCTACAAAGAGAATAAAATACCTAGGAATACAACTAAAGAAGGATGTAAAGGACCTCTTCAAGGAGAACTACGAACCACTGCTCAAGGAAATAAGAGAGGACACAAACAGATGGAAAAACATTCCGTGCTCACAGTTTGGAAGAATCAATATCCTGAAAATGGCCATAATGCCCAAAGTAATTTACAGATTCAACACTATCCCCATCAAGCTACCTATGACCCTCTTCACAGAACTGGAAAAAACCACCTTAAACTTCACATGGAACCAAAAGAGAGCCCACATAGCCAAGACAATTCTAAGCAAAAGAACAAAGCTGGAGGCATCATGCTACCTGATTTCAAACTATACTGCAAGGCTACAGTAATCAAAACAGCTTGGTATTGGTACCAAAACAGAGATATAGACCAATGGAACAGAACAGAAGCCTCAGAGGCAACACCACACATCTACAACCATCTGATCTTTGACAAACCTGACAAAAACAAGCAATGGGGAAAGGATTACCTGTTTCATAAATGGTGTTGGGATAACTGGCTAGCCATCTGCAGAAAACAGAAACTGGACCCCTTCCTGACACCTTACACTAAAATTAACTCCAGATGGATTAAAGACTTAAACATAAGGCCTAATACCATAAAAACCCTAGAAGAAAACCTAAGCAAAACTATTCAGGACATAGGCGTAGGCAAGGACTTCATGACTAAAACACCAAGAGCACTGGCAACAAAAGCCAAAATAGACAAAATGTGATCTAACTAAACTCCAAATCTTCTGTACGGCAAAAGAAACAATCATTAGAGTAAACTGGCAACCTACAGAATGGGAAAAAATTTTTGCAATCTACCCATCTGACAAAGGGCAAATATCCAGAATCTTCAAGGAACGAAAACAGGTTTACAAGAAAAAAAACAAACCCATTCAAAAGCAGGCAAAGGACATGAACAGACAGTTTTCAAAAGAAGACATATATGAGGCCAACAAACATATGAAAAAATGCTCATCATCACTGGTCATTAAAGAAATGCAAATCAAAACCACACTGAGATACCATTTCACGACAGTTAGAATGGCAATCATTAAAAAATCTTGAGACAACAGATGCTGGAGAGGTTGTGGAGAAATAGGAACACTTTTACACTGCTGGTGAGAGTGTAAATTAGTTCAGCCATTGTGGAAGACAGTGTGGCGATTCCTCAAGGATCTAGAAATAGAAATACCATTTGACCCAGCAATCCCATTACTGGGCATACATCCAAAGGATTATAAAGCATTCTGGTATAAAGACACATGCACACGTATGTTCACTGTGACACTGTTTACAATAGCAAAGACCTGGAACCAACCAAATACCCATCAATGATAGACTGGACAAGGAAAATGTGGCACATATACACCATGGAATACTATGCAGCCATAAAAAACAATGAGTTCGTGTCCTTTGTAAGGACATGGATGAATCTGGAAACCATCATTCTCAGCAAACTAACACAAGAACAGAAAATCACACACCGCATGTTCTCACTCATACACGAGTGTTGAACAATGAGAACACATGGACACAGGGAGGGGAGCATCACACACTGGGGTCTGTTGAGGGGGACTAGGGGAGGGACAGTGGGGGTAGGGAGGTTGGAGAGGGATAACATGGGGAGAAATGCCAGATATAGGTGACAGGGAGATGAAGGCAGCAAACCACACAGCCATGTATGCACCTATGCAACAATTCTGCATGACCTGCACATGTACTCCAGAATCTAAAGTACAATAAAAAAAATATATATATACACACATATGAAGTGTGTGTATACATACACATTAAACTAAAATATCCAAATATCAGCCACCTTCTCTAGATGGTAGCATTACAAGCAATTTGATTATTTTCTTTTCTGTATTTTCTATATTTCTCATAACAAATATATAATAGTTTTATAGTCAAGGGGGAAAAGCAAATTAGAATATTAAAACTTCCAGCATAGAATTTGATATTAAGATATTTCCTGGCTGGGCACAGTGGCTCATACTTGTAATCCCAGCACTTTGGGAGGCCAAGGTGGGTGGATCACCTGAGATCAGGAGCTCGAACCAGCCTGCCCAGTATGGCGAAACCCAGTCTCTACTAAAAATGCAAAAATTAGCCAGGTGCCTGTAACACACACCTAAACTCCCAGCTATGCGGGAGGCTGAGGCAGGACAATCACTTGAACCCAGGAGATGGAGGTTGCAGTGAGCCAAGATCGTGCCACTGCACTCCAGCCTGGGAGACAGAGCAAGACACTGTCACACACACACACACACACAAAAAAAAAAAAAAAAAAAAAAGATAATTTCCTCATTTAAAAACTACTCTGCCAACTATGAATACCGAACAAAATAAAAGACTACCTGCTGTAAACCCTAAAAGCTGTCCAACTCAATTACAGAACACTATGTCAACAATATGTAACCACAGAAACATTTTCAACTATAATCAGATCTAATCATTGCAAATGTGAAAAAGGACATGTTTTTTCTTCCAACAACTTACTGACATTTCATCCATTTCCCAAAACAAGAACAATGAAAAGAAATAGCTGAAAATTGTTAAGTTGCCTTACATCATTTGTAATGTGCACAGGACATGGAGTCTTACTTGTGACGAAATCACGCAAATGAAAACTTTCCAGTCATCGAGGTCCCCCGTCCCCTCTTTTAGCATTTACTCTGTACCAATGATATCTACAATATGGAAAGGTATCATCGCCACATACATCACTCCTTACTGAGATCCACATCCACTTTGAGGCATGAACATATCTTAACAAACTTGAGCTTTGAAAATAGACACACATACAAAGGGACTCACAGCTGGTCAAAAAGCTCACAGTTCCACTTTCACATACCTCTCGGACATCAAAGCTCCTCTTAAGGTTACTACCAACTATCCCATACAATTCATCAGCAGGAAATAAAGGCTCTTCCGAAGGTTCAACGGTGACCTGCAGAAATACAGATCATGTTAACCCGTTTAAAGACTTGATTTCAAGGTGCAGTGAGTCAAAATGAATTTTGGGAAAATAAAAGATACAAGAACATATCGTACTCACATCCAATTTCTTCTGATAATTTAGATTCCTCACAACCTTCCTAGTTAAGTGAAGGGCATGATGATCATCCAAAGCATAGTAGTCACTTACTCCGGACTTTCTAGAGAGGAGGCAAACTAAAGTCGTCAGAAGGAAAATAATTAAATATCTTAAGTCCCAAGTATCTTCTCTCATCTAAGGACAACAACACTTTTACTTCTAAAACACTTAAAACATTTGTCATCTTTAATAAATGTCCTTTTAAGAACCCTGGCAAAGCTGTATTTTCCTTGTTTTGCAAACAGGAAAAGCTGAAGTACACATAAGGACCTTGACCTAAGACCACAAATAGCTGCATAAGAATGGGGAGAAATGCCAGATATAGGTGACGGGGGAAATGGAGGCAGTAAACCACATTGCCATGTATGTACCTATGCAACAATCCTGCATATCTACACATGTATCCCAGAACCTAAAGTACAATTAAAAAAAAAAAAAAAACCATGCATTCATTTTCTAACCTTACCCTTCCTCTGCTAGATCAAGGGGCCTTGCTGACAAATCCTTCTATTAAGTACTTATCCCCTGTACCTTAAGCAGAATTGCATATGATGAAGGCCAATCACAGATGGCACGCTTTCATGATGTAATTGGTTACAGCATAAACTGTGTACATAACTGAACTCCTAAAGGAGATGCCAACTCTGGTCTCTCATTTCTGAGAGAACTCTGAGCTCCCTCCCTACAAAGTTACACTGACAGTAGCCATCACAGGCAACAAATGAAAAGGCTTGAATACACTGTCCCTTGGATTATGGGTAAAAATTAGAACTGGTAAAATGGTTCTGTGGCAGGTGCCACAGAAGTTCCTGTTCAATTTCAAGGGCAGTGAATGAAGCACGGGCTTGCTCTGGTTATTAGTTCTGTCCCAATTTGATGGTCTGTTATTTCAGATGTAGATAAACTATGACTTTCTAATAAAGTATTTAAAAATCTGTAAAGTCAGGCAAAAAACACAGCTAAAAAAATACAAAGTGTTAATTTTATGAATAAGGAGTAAGCTGCTGCAATCTAAATTTTTATGGCATGCCTAGGAAAAAACACCAAACTCCTTGGGAGACATATCTTAGAGCTAGGCTCTCAATGATTTCATGACACTCTACTTCAGGACTGGGAGTTCCTGAGTAACAGCAGAGACCATGTTTATTCCTTTTCATAGCCCACAGATGCCTTGCAAATGACAGACCTTTTTCAATTTCTTTAATTTAATACATTTTACCATTTTATGACTGACCATATCTTTTCAATGCTTCACACATAATATCAGTTATAAATGCTGACTTCTAACTATACTGTCAGAAGTCAAATAGAAGCAGAAGGAACAGCTTCTAAATCAGTAAATATTTAAAATAAAATGCTTTCTTATGAAAACTGTCTAGTATTTACCAAAACAGAAGGAAAGGAAACCCTTTAATGAAACACTGTATATGTAAGTCTTTGTGTCAAATTAGCTCTTAAGAATGACCTAAGAGAGGTACAGAGAGAACACAGAGCAACTTGTAACTAATACATTTCATGGTACCTTCCAAAAACAAAAGTCATCACCCCTAACCATTTCCTCACAATTTCAAACAGGTTATTGTGAATACTATGGATAACAGTAACAGAGTTATTACTGTGATATGTAGTAGATGCTGTACTGTGAGACAGGCACTAGTCACAATTTGCACTTTATCCATGAGGAAATAAGATTCAGGGAGGGTAAGCAGTTTGTCTAAGTCCCAAGGGTAATAACGGAGGTAAACAGAAGGTAAATTCCAGAATCTACACCCTTAACCTAATGTATTGCCTACGGCTTTACTTTTTTAAAATACTCAAACTGCTTAAATATTTAGGCCAGGCACAGCAGCTCACTCCTGTAATCCCAGCACTTTGAAAGGGCAAGGCAGGAGGATTGCTTGAGGCAAGGAGTTTTAAACTAACCGGGGCAATACAGTGAGACTCCTGTTTCCATGAAACATTTTTAAAAATTGTAAAAAACTGAGGGAAAGAAACCTCCTCCTCAATTGTTTCCCAATTGCTAAAAAAAAAAAAAAAAAAGTCTAAAAACTCTATTGAGCAACTAAGATGATAAACAAACAGGAAAATAATCATACTGGCAATCAACATTTATAGCTAACTTATCTAAAGCAGGTATAGTTTCCAGCAATCCACATGTATTATGTCTCATTTACTCCTGACTCTAGAAGGTAGAGGGCCTTCTTACCCTGAATTCTTATCTAACATGGTCAGACCAACGATGAGATGGAGCCAGCTCACACCTGACTCACAGGAGCCAACTACGTGCATCTTGTCCGATTCCACAGAGGCAACATGTTGGCAGCTTGAAATCAGCCATGGTGGGATCACCTGTACCACAGAAATTGGCAAATGCCACAAATCGGGTTTTTTTTGTTTTGTTTTTTTGCATTTTAGGTTTTGGGGTACATGTGAAGAACATGCAAGATTGTTGCATAGGTACATACATGGCAATGTGGTTTGCTGCCTTCCTCCCCATCACCTATATCTGGCATTTCTCCCCATGTTATCCCTCCCCAACTCCCCAGCCCCTGCTGTCCCTCCCCTAGTTCCCCCCTACAGACCCCAGTGCATGATGCTCCTCTCCCTGTGTCCATGTGTTCTCATTGTTCAACACCCACCTATGAGTGAGAACATGCAGTGTTTGATTTTCTGTTCTTGTGTCAGTTTGCTGAGAATGATGGTTTCCAGGTTCATCCATGTCCCTACAAAGGACATGAACTCATTGTTTTTCATGGCTGCATAATATTCCATGGTGTATATGTGAATGTTTCAAATAAGAACTCATAACTTTCTTGAGGGAATTCTCTTGCCCATTTGGAAAATAGCTTCTCTGGCAGATGCTGTGGTTTCTGATGGAGGCAAAGTCAAGGCTTTTTGCAACCACTTGGTATTTTTGTTTTAAATGTACAGGAATCTCTTCTAAAATTCAGATTCAGATATATACTCCCTTGACATACTCGGGAGGTCTGGATATTTTTGGAGGTTGAAATGTTCATATTCCATCCAGTGGTTTGTATGAAAGTAGAGTTAGAGTGTTCAACACTGGGAGGTGGCCCTTTGACACCTCAAACTCTCCTTTCTGTGCCAGCTTCCCCCTTAGGGAGACCCTACCAGACAGTTGTCACAAGTTCCATATGTCCCTTCCTCACACCCCACACCTTTTCCTGAAACCAGTTCTCAGGAAAACAGGCAAACTCCTTTCAATATACAAACGAATCATCAGATCTTATACTTTAGCTTTCCTGCAGATATTTAAGCAATTGCAAAATGCTAAGCTTTAAGTCAAAGAAGTTAATCTTTGTTATTTATAATAGAAAAAAATGAAAGCAAATGACTAACCGAGAGGAAATTAAGTGTGTTTTTACATATACCTGATGGCATGTTACTAAAGTACATTGACAGAATGTTTTAGTTTTTTTCATATAAAATTATTAAACATTTAAAACTTGTAGAATATTAATGACAAAACATGCTTGTGCCATATGTTGAGCAAACACAGGAGGAAAGAGTACAGTATGATAAAAACTATTTAAAATGTCACAAAAAAAGACTAGAAGTGAATAATTGCTTTTGAGTAATGAGATTATGGTTTTTAACTTGAAACATCCCTTATTATTTTTGGTAAGAGGGGAAAAATGTAAGTGTAAAATAAATAAAAGAATAAATTCTCAATGGAAGATTAAAAAAAAAACAGTTTCTACTTGTGTGTGTGTGTGTGTGTGTGTGTGTGTGTGTGTGTGTATTTTTTTTCTGTGATGGAGTCTCATTCTGTCTCTCAGCCTGGAGTATAGTGGCGCAAACTTGGCTTACTGTAACCTCAACCTCAGCCTCCCAGGTTCCAGAGATTCTTCTGCCTTAGCCTCCCGAGTATCTGGGATTACAGGCGTGTGCCACCATGCCTGGCTAATTTTTATAGTTTCAGTAGAGATGGGGTTTCACCATGTTGGCCAGTCTGGTCTTGAACTCCTGACCTCAGATGATCCACATGCCTCAGCCTCCCAAAGTGCTGGGATTACAGGTCTGAGCCACCACGTCTGGGCGAATATCTTTATCTACTGACACCTACACTCCTTATTTGGTAGGGAATGGCATGCCAGGTCTCCCCACATTCCTTCCAGAAGGCTGATTGAGTGGAATACTTGGAGCTGATGGGTTGGATTTAAATAAGTCATATCTTACTAATGCATCAAGGCTTTTGGATTTAAACCTCTTCAGCATCCACTGTATCCCTGAAGAATGCAGTTTCTGCCCTTCTATCCCTGAGTATAGAGGAGGATAAAGCTTTGGCATCAAATATCCTTCAGTTGTGGTTGAATCCACCATTTGCTAGCTGTGTAACCCTGGGCTGTCTACTTAGGCAAGGAAGACAAGCTTTCTCATCTGTAAAGTGGCAGTGACACACCATATTCTGGTGAAATAAAAATGAGAAAATCTATGTTAAAAAAATTCTTAGCATAAGTTCTCAAACATGAATAGTTACTTAATGTCTCATGACTCATCATTGCACTATGCCACTAAAACTGAATGTCCCTGATAGTGTGGGTTTTATCAAGATTGGGGTCTGCCTCTCATTTCTTAGGATGAGATCTTTCTTAGGACTCCCTGTGGCTCTATTTTCTCATTTCCCAGTTATGCCTGAAACCTTGGATTAGCAAAGTTCTGCTTCAGGCAAATAAGCCCTGGGATTGCCCAAGAGAACAGTGGACTTTCTTTTCCAAGTTGATAGAATAAAACTTAAACACTGTTTTCACCACAAAGACTGGGTTAATCCTTCTAGAGGCTTTTTCCATTTCTTGACCAATATGATTTGGCACTGGAGAAGACTATGGCTTGTTAATAACAGTATTAATTGTTAAAATTCACTTGTTACAAAGTTTTCATTGTCTTGCTATCATCATAATTTTCCTTTTATAAGGAGAATCAACTTAAATCACTTAGCTGCTCTTTGTTCTTCCTGTTTTCTAAGCACTGGTGATATCTTGTTTTCAGCACTTAGCTGAGTGCACATCTCAGCTCTCATTTGTCAAGGGGCTAATTTCCTTTATTCTCCACCCTAGTCAAGCCCAGCATTGACAGCATCCTCCACTCCTCCACCCTTGAAGCAAAGCTAAAGAATGAGTAGGAAACAGCAAGAGGAAAGCGGTAATTTGCTGCACTTCTTTCTGAGTCTATTCCTTCTTGGAATTCAGTTGAGGGTCTAACTGTTTTTTCTTTCATGCTAATGCTTCACGCCACCTCCTAGTGGTTGAATAAGGCTAGACTTTTTTTGCTGTCCTTTGGAAATAGTCTTCATGGCTCCTGTGGGCTGTGGGAGCAGGAAGTCAACAAAAGATAAGGTCTCATATCTCTTCAAATAGTCCCTACATTTGCTCTGCTGCCAAGTCATTAAGCAAGCAAACTCCTCTCCCATATGGGCTGTTAACTTTTATTTGTGCAGTGCTGCTCTTAAACACGGCTGGCCTGAACTCTTATTTTTTTCCTCTTTGTATTGAGAGGAAACTGCCCAGTGTCTGCTTTGATCACTGCAATGTCTGCTAGTCTGGTAGACATCTGGCCTATCTCAGATGAGCCTTTGAATGTAGCTTGCTTTTGTTGTTGTTGTTGTTGTTGTTGTTTTCTGTTTTGTTTTGTTTCTGCTTTTGTTTTAGCCTCATTCATTTATTCATCATTCAGGATTCATTTTTCTAATTTAACAAGTTGATTTTAATGAGCTAGTAGTTGGCCATTCTAGGTGATGTTTGATATATATCAGTGAATGTAGCAGCTAAAAAAAAAAAAAAAATCCTTGTCTTTCTTAAAGCTTACTGTCCAGTAGGGGAAGGGAGTAGAGAGTAAGCACGCTATGCAAATTACTGCATATAGTGTGCTAGAATGTGGTAAGTGCTTTGGGGAAAAAGTAGAACAGGGTAAAGAAGATCAGAAGGGTCAATGGGAGAGGTTTAGTATTTTAAATAAAGTGGTCAAGATGGGTTCCATTGAGAAGTGAATATAAGTCAAGACTCCAGGAACTGCAGGCATGAGCCAAAAAGCCCCATGGGGCAAGAACGCTTCAGATCCTGTGGGAGGAAACCAGGACGTACAAGCTTTTGTTCATATTCTTGGCAGTATTAGTCACTGGGGGAACACAGACTAATAAAGTATGTTTCCTGCCTTCAAAGAGTTTATAGTCTAATACAAGAAACAGGTCCTGTTTATGTGATGGATTACATTTACAGACTTGTGTGTGTTGAACCAGCCTTATATCACTGGGATGAAGCCTACTTGATCATGATGAATAAGCTTTTTTATGTGCTGTTGCATTCTGTTTGCCAATATTTTATTGAAGATTTTTGTGAGAATGTTTATCATGGGTATTGGCCTGAAGTTTTCTTTCTTTCTTGCATCTCTGCCCGGTTTTGGTATTAGGATGATGTTGGTCTCATAAAATGAGTTGGGGAGGATTCCCTCATTTTGTATTGTTTGGAATAGTTTCAGAAGGAAGGGAACCAGCTCCTCTTTGTACATCTGGTAGAATTCTGCTGTAAACCCGTCTGGACCTGGGCTTTTTTTAGTTGGTAGGCTATGAATTGCTGCCTCAAGTTCAGCCCTTGTTATTGGTCTAGTCAGGGTTTCAACTTCTTCCTGGTTTAGTCTTGGGAGAGTGCAAGTGTCCAGGAATTTATTCATTTCTTCCAGATTTACTGGTTTGTGTGACAAAGGTTTTCAATGTGCTCTTAATGCTAACTGCTGTGAGGAAAGTGGGAAGAGAGCTCATAAGAAATTATTATATATGATTCTGCTATTCAACATGCACATGCTCTTGTGGTAGAGATTGAAAAAATACACAAAACAAGATTGAATTGCTTAATAGTGTTTTGTAAATTTGGTAGAATCTCAAAATTGAGAGAAGAGAGTGACTCATAATGTCTGGAATCGTTAGGTCATCCTTCCTGCAAATGGGGAGACATGGACTGCATTTTGGGGAAGGGGAAAGATTTGACCAAGAAAGGCAAGAAGGTAGGTTGACTATTCTAGAAAAGATGTAAGATACTAGTACAGTTATAGGTACGTTTTCATGGGGCTGTGGAAAGTGTGGTGGGATTAGAACAGTGCTAAGCAAAATAATGTATGTAAAAGCTGTTCTTAGCACTGAGCCTGGCATATACTCTCCTTCCTTCCTTTCTTCGTTTCTCTCTCTTCTTTTTTTTTTTTTTTTTTGGAGATGGAGCTCTATCACCCAGGCTGCAGTGCAGGTATGATCTTGGCTCAATGCAACCTCTGCTGCCCAAGTTCAAGCCATTCTCCTGCTTCAGCCTCCAATGTAGCCTGCCACTGCATCCAGCTAATTTTTGTATTTTTAGTAGAGATGGGGTTTCACCATCTTTGCCAGGCTGGTCTTGAACTCCTGACCTCATGATCTACCCACCTTGGCCTCCTGAAGTGCTGGGATTACAGAGATGAGCCACCGCACCTGGCCTGGCACTACTTTTCTAATTATATTTGGCTTAAACTATTTCAATAGCCATTTAATTTGCATCTCAGTTTCTAACCTCTTCCGTCTTCAAAGTAATTTTATATGTTGCTTCTAAAGTATTTTTTCTAAATTACAAATTAATTCACATTTCTCTCATGCTTAAAATTATTTATTAAATTTCTGTTGCATGCAGAAAATAGTCCAAGCTCATTGTTTTGGTTTTTGTAAGATGACCTCTGTTTATCTCTGCAAATCTTTCCTCACCCTGTCCATTTCTTGTAATAAAGAATGAACTACTTCAACATATGCTCTGCCATATTCCCAAAGTTATGCCTTTAAACATGCTGTGACTTCTCCCTGGAATATCCTTGTCTTCATGTCTATTTGTCTTTCAAATCCCAGTTCAGATATCAGCTATCACCTTTTTCCTTAAACTCAGTAAAATTAACCTATATTTGTGTGTGTGTATAGTTGTGTGTGTGTGTGTGTATAATACATACCTTTAATACACAATGTATTTTTTTAAAACTTTTAATATTTTAAAATAAGTAAAGCATTTATTGGTTTAATAAATGCATACAATAGGATGTAAAAATCAATGACAAACTTTCTTCAAAAGATAAAAAAGAGGCCGGGTATGGTGGCTTATGCCTGTAATCCCAGCATTTTGGGAGGCCAAGGTGGGCAGATCACCTGAAGTCAGGAGTTCGAGACCAGCCTGACCAACATGGAGAAACCTCATGTCTACTAAAAATAAAAAATTACCCAGGTGTGGTGGCGCATGCCTGTACTCCCAGCTGCTCAGGAGGCTGAGGCAGGAGATTGCCTTGAAACCAGGAGGCAGAAGTTGCTGTGAACCAAGATTGTGCCATTATACTCCAGCTTGGGCAAGAAGAGTAAAACTCTGTCTCCAAATAAATAAATATAAGTAAAAAAGAAATTAGAATAAAATATAATAGAACCAAATCAAGAATAAAAGGTATCTTATTTTAAACTATGTAATACACCAGCTGAAATTGGATGAAAATATTGTTTTAAGCTTCTCATAGAAGACATTTTTGAGATTCAGTATGTCCACGAGATACATCTGTATGAAAATAGTCCATGTACCCCATAAATATATACACCTACTGTGTACCCACAAAAATAAAAAATAAAATAAAATAGCAAGTGCAATTAGAAGTCAGTTGCTTAAGAACTATATAAGTTTCCATTGTTCTGAAAGAAATTTTTCCCAATGATCTTCATAATAAGTTATTGCCTGATACAATGATCATTTGCATTCAGGACTGATATTTAGCTAGCATGTATTAGTACAGGCATCCTGGTTATTAAAGTGTTGAAATATCATACCTTCTTATTACTGACGGTAAATAGCCACCACTTTGAAAGATTTCTCTTCTCCAATTTCTGCTATGGACCCTCTCTCAGAAGTCTCTGCTAATCTTTATTCTCTCCCTCCAGGAGCCAGTGATGAAACCTTGTGCTGCAGGGGTGGGGGAATCTTCAAGACCTGCTCCAACCCTCTGGGGCTGTTTCTCCTGATTTGGTCAGTACCAGTGCCTCCTTACTTGTTAAATACAGCATGTGGCGTTATTATCCCTGATTTTTTAAAAAATAAGACATGGTCTCATTCTGCTGTGTAGGCTAGAGTGCAGTGGTGATCATAGCTCACTGCAGCCTTGAACTCCTGGGCTCAAGTGATCCTCCTGCTTCAACCTCCCTAGAAGCTGGGACTACACGTACATGCCACCACATTTATGTAATTTAATTTTTTTTTTTGTAGAAACAGGGTCTCTCTATGTTGCCCAGTCTGTTCTTGAACCCCTGGCTTCGAGTGATCTTTTCACCTTGTCCTCCCAAGTGCTGGGATTATAGGTGAGAACCACCGTGCCCATCCTCTTCCCCATTTAAAACAGTATACCTCTTGGAATTTCAGATACTTCTTTTCCAACTTTACATACCCACTTGTGTTTCTGACAGGAACCTCAAACTTCACATCATAAATGAAGTGTTTTAAAAAGTTGAATGAGTAAATATTGAATAGTTAAGTATTGAGTTTTATTATGTATTCTCCCTAGTAGCTTTCTCAACCCAAGCTAATAGTCTTATGCCAAAGTATTATATAATTTATTAAAAGCAAATTTAGGAAGACCAAAGAATTTATACTTCTGGATGAACAGAATAACCATTCATTATTCTGGCAATGTTCCAAATAAGATTATTTGTCACAAACTTTTAATGAGAATTAGCAACAAAGTGTTTAAGATTTTAATTTGGCGAGAAGAACAGCAGCTGTTTTGTGTTGCTAACTAAGGACAGAACAGGCGTTGATAATATGCAGGTTGAGGAGACAGAGCAGAACTTGCAGTAAATGTGGAGAAGCCAATCAGGACAGTTGTCTGGACAGATGGCCACTTCCTCTCAGTACTGAGGTAGCAGAGGATTTTTCTTCAGAAAATAGTTCTGGATCCATGCCAAATTTGAAAAAGCAGTCAGCACCCAAGTGCATTTATACTCCAGAAATCATGGCTTTGCTATGCCATTATGAGGAATTAACAAAGCATGTTTAATTAATTCTCTTGATTATCATATTTTTTGAATTTTAAATCAATTTTATTAAGACATCATCTAAATACAATAAAAAGAGCTCATTTTAAGTGTACAGTTCAGAAAGTTCTGACAAAAGTAATTGCCCATGGAACCCATCTATACCATCAAGGTATGTATTTATCACATCCAAAAAGTTACTCCATAGTCAATTTCTTTTTGGTCAGTATCCATGCCCCCACCCCCAGTACCGTAAGCCCCAGGCAACCACTTATATGGTATCTACCATTGTAGATTAGTTCTGCTTATTCTATAATTTCTTATTAATATAATTGGTCAATAATTACTTTTTGGTGTTTGTCTCATATTCTCAGCATAATATTTATGCTATTCATCCATGTTATAGTCAATTTTTTCATTGGTGAATAGTATTCCATTGTATAAATGTAACAATATATTTACTCATTCCATTGTTAATAAGCAGTAGAGTGATTCATGGATGTTAGAGTTTGATTCATGTTAGTAATTTTGCTATAGAAATTTGTTTATAAAAGTTTGTGTGAGCATATTTTATATTTATTTTAGATTTCATTTTAACTTTTTTTTAGACTTACAGAAAAACTGTAATAATTTCCATTTACTCTTCATCCAAATTTAAACTAAAAATTTAATATGGATATGCTACTAGTGACTATAGACTTTATTTGAAGTTCCCCAGTTTCTCCTCTAACGTCTTTTTGATTCAGTATTCAATTCCAGGTACCACATTTCATTTAGTTGTCATGTCTCTTTAGTCTCCCCCAGTCTATGACAGTTTCTTAGTCTTTTCTCACCTTTATTACCTTGACACATTAAAGACTAGTGGTCAAGCATTTAGTAGAATGCCCCTCAATTGAGTTTACCTGATTTTTTAAACGATTAGCATGAGGATATTAATTTTGTAAAAAAATACAACAGAAGTAATGTGTCCTTTTTAGTGTATAACAGAGATACATGATACATATCAGTATATCTCAGGACAGGTGATGTTAATCTTGATCACTTGGTTAAGGTGGTGCCTACCAGGTTTCTTAGTAAAAATGAAGTCATTACTTTTAGCTTCTTAAACTCTAGTCATTAGCAATGAGCCACTAAGTCCCAAACAAGATTATTTGTCACAGTCAAAATTTTAATGAGAATTAGCAACAGAGTGTTTAAGATTTTAATTTGGTGAGAAGAGCAGCTGTTTTGTATTGGTAAGGACAGATCCACAGGCATTGATAATATGCAGGTTGAGGAGAAGGATCAAAACTTTCAGTGAAACTGGAAGGGCTAATCACTTGGTTAAGGTGGCGCCTGCCAGGTTTCTTAATAAAGATGAAGTCATTAGTTTTACCTTTTAAAACTCTTGTCATTAGCAATGAGCTGTTTTTGTCTGTAGACTCATAGTAGCAAGTCAAAACCCTGTAATCCTGTTACTTTGGCCGGCTTCTTTCTTTCCTAGCACCATCATTGCTAAACACAAGTCTACTGCTTACCAACTCTGTGGTACTGGACAAATTTCAGTTACCATTGTGATTACTCTAAAACAAGTTGGATGTCTAGCAAGGATTACAAGGTAAACATTAAATCATAATTTATCTTTAGTGGGAAGATATGACATCCTCTTTCATAATGACAAATTTTGTTATTTTGGTAGTAATCTGTTCTGGCTATTGTATTCCCTTGAATTCTCACAAGTATTTTGCACAAGAAATCATTAAAGAAATATGAGATACTTATATCCATCTTTATGTGGAATCTATAATTAGGAATTACTTTATGCTAGAGAAATACAGATATAATAAAAACAAAAAATACATGACAAACATTCCATATTCTTTTACTAATTAACCAAGAAACTTGGAGAAATTGTGTTTTAGGAAATCAGGAAGTAATCTATATTAGCCTACATATAATAATTTGAAATTATAGAGCAAAATTAATATAACTATATATTAAGATTTTTGGAAATGATAACATTTGTGCTTTAGCAATTGCACTTAATAATGTTTAAATAGCTAACAAAAATAAGATTTAATTTGGCCAAGAAAATATTATTTGCCCAAAATGATTAATGTAATTTCTGGTATCTGAAAAATTTTCATAATGTAAAATTAGAAAAGAAGACAAAATTATTAAATAATAAGAAACTGATTTTTTTTCTCAATTTCTGTAAAAATGTCATACAGCAAAATTTATGTGCATCAGTACAACTTTGTAGACTCTTAAATAGCACAAATTTGTACCAGGTAAGAATGTTACATTTCTAAATTGAGGCAAAATTACTGCCTTCCAAGAAAAAGAGAGAACACATTTGTATTTTCACTAACATGTCACGGTAACCGAAGCTTAGGTTTCTATGGAAGCAGGAACGTTAATCTGCTAGGTACTGAATAATAAACCAATTGCATTATTGTGTTATAGCCAAGATGATAAATATCTGCAGTAAAGCTATGCACTAATTGTCAATCATAAAACATTTTGTGAATAAGCATTTTGGTCAATGTACTAATCTATAGCCTTAGGGAATACAAAAATTAGTAAGACACTCCGTTTGTCTACACATAGAATTATAATACAAGCTTGAAATTGGAGGAGATCTAAGTAACATTTTTGTAAGGTTGCAAATAAAAGGCAATTTTAAACTTATGCTTCCGTGAAATTAGCAACAAACACAAGCTTAGTGGCCTACCAGGAAAAGGACTTACCCTTGATCTAAGATGCCCTTTTTTTTTTTTTTTTTGAGACAGAGTCTCCCACTTTCACTCAGGCTGGAGTGCAGTGCAGTGCAGTGGCGTGATTTCAGCTCACTACAACCTCTGCCTGCCTCCCGGGTTCAAGTGATTCTCCTCCCTCAGCTTCCTGTGTAGCTGTGATTATAGGCACACACCACCATGCCTAGCTAATTTTTGTATTTTTAGTAGAGACAAAGTTTCACCATGTTGGCCAGGATGGTCTCGATCTCCTGACCTCGTGATCTGCCCCCCTCAGCCTCCCAACACGCTGGGATTACAGGCGTGAGCCATCATGCCTGGCCTAAGATGCCATTTTTCAATCAAATCATAGACATTTCAATATCAGCACATTGGGGGGAGGAGATGCAGCTTAGAAAACATTACAACAAATACACACAAACACTTTATTCTCTATCTAATAACATGTTTTTTTTTTCATATTATCCTGTACTGTCTCCTTGTTAAACATGACAAAGTTTATATTTTCTTCATATTTAAAGTATGTATAGAGGTTTTAAAAACTGTACTTCAGCCATTGGCAAGTATGCATATTTAGCATCACTGGTACATACTGCTTTTCATAACATGATTTTAACCACTAGCACCTTTAGGATTGTTCATAAAATTTCAAAGCACAGCAAATAATACAGAGTATTTTTTGTATTTCTTATTTAGCAGAATCTATCATTTTGTTTTTCCTTTAATTTACAATTTCTTGAAGTCAAACAGCTTTTTTTGACAGTCAGCAAGAAGCTTTTAACAGGTACTTTTTAATAACTTAAAATGGTGAGAAAGTTTTTTATTTGTTCTGAGATAATTATCAATTTTAACTGCCTGAGATTTCTCAATGTCAAAACAAAGCTGAGTTTTGTCTATTGTAGGCTTATTTCTGAGCTGCACTTTTGAATTTGTTCTGTGATATAATTGACTGTTGCCTTACAAGATGTCTAAATATGGTCCTTTTTCACTAATGAATATTTGCTTCATTTATAGTCAATATATTTGATATATCTATGTTCATTTTTCTGATAATGGAAAACTTTTCATTTCAAAGATACCACATGTGAGTTAATAAATGTCAGAAAAATAAAACAAGAAAGAGGAAGACTTTCTATTGTTCCTTTATACAAAATCCATTATACACACATATTTTTAAGGAATGATGTGACTAAGCCTATGCAAAGACAGGTAAATTTGTTGTTCCAGCTAAATGAGTACATGCATCCAGATGGGGACCTTAAATTATATGAGCAGACTTGGCAACAGTGTTCTGCATAGCTACCTGCACTGGGCTGGGGTGCTCATTCTCACAGAAAGAAACCCCATAGAATCTAAATCACTTCCAGTAAATCCATAGCCAAAAGCCTCAGAAGAAAGACTTGTTGCCTTGAAAGAGGCCATTTCAATTTTTAAACCTTATTGCTCTTTAAATTATAAAAGCAATAATCTTCGTTGTAATAAATTCCTACAATACGGAATAAAATGTTAAAAACGTTCATTCCTTTCTTATCAGTCTCTTTCCTCAAGGAGAATCACAGCTGGATGCCTTTTAAGGTGTTAGTATAGGCAAACATTCTCAATGTGTCCACATTCTTACACACATTATGGAATATTTCTTGTATGTCTATCAGGCTTATTACATAAAGATCTACCTCATTTTTTGATATTGTTGCAGAATATTTCATTACATGGGCATACCATTATTTATTTTAAAATTCTTCTATTGTAGATTTTATAGATTGATTCATTTTCTATTTTCTGTAACAAACATGCTGTCATAAAGACTTCTATATAGAAATCTTTGCAAATATGTATTATATTACTATAGGATTCTTAGAGGTAAAATTTGCTACAGGGAATTGCACATTTACTATTTTGATAAGTAATGCCAAATTGTTTACAAAAACAAGAGTCTGTCTATTGATAATCCTTACCAATGTATGCATGATTCTCTATACCTTCATATATTCCAGTTATTATTAACATATTTCTTCTGATTGTATTTATACCTTTAGATATTTAATCACCTGAAATTTATTTCTTATATGGTATAAGGTGGGACTCAAAATAGTTTTTATTTTCCCAAGTGAATGTCAAGGCCCAGAATTATATATGCATTGCTAATCCTTTTTCCAGCAATTGTATTATAGATTGCATTCTCAAATGTAGTTTATATATTGGTTAGTGTTCTTAATTACAACAGCAAAATCTGCTTGGGCTAGTCTCTACAGTAAAGGAATTTGTTTGTGGATGTTAATTATCTCACAGAATCCTTGGGTTACTGGAAGAACAGATTAAAACCAAGCTTCCAGTACACTTTCTGAACCACTACGTACCACCAGCCCAGATAGCAGCCACAACCAATTCTGGAACAGTATCATATCAGAAGTCACCAAAAATAGAAACCTGTTTATTCACATAGGTCAGATCTGAAACAAAGTCTCATTTAGGTTTATTTTATTATAGGACACTGGCTTACATGCCTGTCCTATACCTACCATGAAGACTAAGAATAGCATATTTCATTAAATCTAAGATGTCATCAATTGTAAGATGCACAATATCTTGTGTACCACAAATAAAAATAAAACTTTAATCATTTAACTCTGATACAATGCTTTCAATTAGAATTTTTATTTTCTAATTATTGAAAAGGAGAATATTTGGATTTATTCAGACAGATTTTCATTACATATTCTGCATATCCATAAAGGAAACTATAGGAAAAGTGATTTGGTTAAGCTATTCTAAAACTGGATAGTCCTAGTTTCAAACATGGAAATAGAGGCAATGAAATATTCCCTAAGAAACTTTCTAAGAATGTAGATAGCAGCTTTAAGAAGTGACTAGGAGGCACAGCACTTCATCCAAAGTCACACTTGAAAATGGGATTCTATCCAAGTAGGGGAAAGACCAGAAAAGCTCCTTGCTGTCTGTACCCGCTTTTCTAATCATTCTGTTAGAAATGGCTTGTATTGTGTCAATATTCCATTAAGGGGCAACAACAAAAAATTCCTCTCTTTAGACTATGGAAAGGGCTTTATTCAGAATATGGAAAGAAACAATCATTTGGGGATATAGCCAGGAGTCTAAATCAGGGTCACCACTTATAAGAGGGCTGCCTTTTTTGACTCAGGAAACCTTCTAATACAGAAAGTACAGAATTTCCCATTTGTAAGCTCTTGGTAAAAAGATTGCATGAGAAAAAAAAGAGCCTTTTATAGATACTGAATACAGCATGTGTATGAGAATGGAAAGACAATGCTCAAAAAGGAAATTGATCAAATAAATAGCCATGAATACCTCTGGGCTGTACTGAGGTGGGGAAAGATGGAGTTTGATGAGAAACTTTCACTTTTTTATTTATTTAATTTGCATTTGAATATTTTTACAATGAAAAAGAATCACAATCCCTTCTGTAGCTAAACTATTAATTAACCTTTCTTTAAGGATGTAGATTAGTATTATCAATGTGTCAGCTGGGGCCTTCTTGCCCTATGAAATTTAGGTATGCTTACCATAAAATACGAATTCCACGGCCTAAGGAATTGCTATGTTAATATAATTGTGAAATTGGCTTTAACATTTGTATTAGTTCATATGCTGCTAAAAAAGAATACTCAAGATGGGGTAATTTATAAAGAAAAAGAGGTTTAATGGATTCACA
Source organism: Cacajao melanocephalus (assembly GCA_963573385.1). Taxonomy (NCBI): domain Eukaryota; kingdom Metazoa; phylum Chordata; class Mammalia; order Primates; family Pitheciidae; genus Cacajao; species Cacajao melanocephalus. Next base: position 25,071 of record CAUYLG010014969.1, on the reverse strand, counting down.
GTTCCATGTAGCTGGGGAGGCGTCTCAATCATGGCGGAAGGCAAAGGAGGAGAAAGTCACATCATACATGGCGGCAGGAAGAGGGTGTGTGCAGGGGAACTCTCCTTTATAAAACAGTCAGATCTCATCAGACTTATTCACTTTTACGAGAACGCACGGGAAATATGTGCCCCCATGATTCAATTACCTCCCACTGAGTCCCTCCCACAACATGCGGGAATTATGAGAGCTACAATTCAAGATGAGATTTGGGTGGGGACAAAGCCAAACCATATCAATGTTTGAAACATTTTGTTTGGAATGTGTTTCGGGAGTAGGTTCACTATGTCCCATAGATAACTAAAGTGACAGGAGAGAGATACAAAGTACTGAAGCAAGAAACCAATTTTACTGCTATTTTCAGTGAAATAATCTGTTTTTTGTTTTGTAATTTTAGAAAGAGAAACTCTTTTAACTATGCTAGTTGCAGACTAATACAAGAGACTAATGACATAAGGTACATTGATGCTGAGAAATTTCTAAGAGATTAGGCACACATACATGAGAACGCTGCATGAAAGAAGCCACTTGAAATACACTGGGGACTGGAGTCCAGAAATAGGATGAATGGCACAAGATAAAGGCAGTGGAGTTTCATCATGGCCATTTCTGTGAAGCAGCAAGCGTTTTACAGTATCTTCTTCAGTTTTCCGGGAGAATCAAGCCTGACAGTTAAGAGTGAGTGTTTGAGGAGAAACTGGCAATCGATTAAAGAGGCCCAAAGCAGACTTGCAACCTTCAAACAAGTGCTGAGATTGGATCTCGTAGGAGAGGCACCTTCACACCAATACATGTGCCCATGATTTCCCAGTGGGATCAATCACTACCAACTAAATGCCATCCCCCAGAAAGGACACCTTACTTTTACACACTTTCTGTTGGCCAAAGGTAGCTGAATGGCAATACCTAACATTAAGAGAGCAGGGCAGCACAATTCTTCAGAAATAAGAAGTATTTGCACAGGCACACACAGCAGTAGTGTACACTACCCAGACCAGATACCAAAAAGCACTTCATTTTACATTCCAATTTACCAATTTATAAATGTTTCTGCAAGAAAATAATAATGATTAAAATATTATCCAAAAAATATAATCAGTTTCAAATTTAAAAATAGCTATTATAAACTCAGATAATGTTAAAAAATCCTTTATGTCTTCCGTCATCCACTCATTAGAAGAAATGCAATTAATCTAAGCCAAATTGGAAAAGAAGAAAAAAAAACACCCATTATATGAGCATTCATCACCCCACTCCCAGGGAGTTTATGGCCCCAAGCAGCATATAGCAAAACACAGCTTTTACCCTTTAGAGAGCTTCCCCAGTGGAAGAAAAGATAAACCTCCCATATATCATTTCAACAGGCTCTTTATAGGTCACAGCCTACTTGGTTAAAAAAATAAGAAAAATGTGTTAGAAAAGAGAAAAATGTGTGGGAAATGGCAGGATATTATTTAAAACAGAACAGCAACAGATTAATTTTGAACAGTTTTGACTGAATTATTTCTTCATTTATCTGGAGTTAGAAATGTTAATCAGCTTTTAAAAATTAAACAGCTGTCAGTCTTGTAAGAGGAAAATTGTGGCTTTTCTATCACCGTGAGAAAAAAATTACAGGAACATTTAGCTGGAAGAGACGTTAGTTTGCATTTTACACTTTTCTTTTTCTTTAAAAACTCCACCTTAGACCAGGGTAGGTCAGATATATATTTTTAAAGTCATGTTTTGTATGATTTTTTTCTATTTTTTACTAGCTATTTGTTTTCTGTAACCTATAAATGCCCATGGCTATGATGAAGAAAAAAAAAACCAAAAGCCATTACCAGTGGTTTTCAAAAGATTTATATGTTTAAGGGTGGTTGTAAAAAAAAAATTCTATTCTTTGATGTCATCTCTAACCATAGTGACTCATAAACTGTAACAGAGGGTTTCAAAACTCCATTTTAAACCAGAGCCTCTGGTGGTTCTGAGGTCAGAGGTCTAAATATCACCCTTTGAGAAACACTATTACAAAGTGATCAACTGTCTAGATAGATTGATCAATTCAAGTATTTTTTTTCACAATCTGCTTTAAATTTCTTTACTTTATATGCAAAGAATGAAAGTCAATGATGGTTAAACAACGTAAAGTTAGGAACAGCTGCCCAGTTAACACTACTACTGATCATTTACATACACTGAAGGTTAATAGTCAAAACACTTACGGAAAGACACACAAGGTTTGGAAATAAAAACTGATCAAGTAGCTTTACAGATTCTTAAAACTGGAAGGGATCTGAAAAAGTGTGATCTAACTCTTTATGTTTTAGATAACAAAACCAACATCCTAAGATGTTAAATGACTGAGTTGATCTTGAGCTGGGATTGGTATCTGTGTTATTTTCCCTCCAGTACTGCATTTTCTATTCTGCAGGAAGTGCTGGTCATCTCTAAAGCTCAAGTTTCTGTCTAACATACCATCAGTATTGAACAATATCTATTGATGGCCTTCCTTCTGTAAATTTTTCAGAGGTTTTAGTATGCATGCAGTCACAGTTCTCTGCCATATTGGGAAAAGCCATGCAAAACAGGCACTCTTTCTATTGATCATCTTTTTGATGTTTATCACCTTTTCCCAGAAGTTGTTTCCATCCAGGTAGTAAACAAAAAGTCACATAAGCCTTGGTCTCTAGGTACCCATTTATTAATTTATTCACTTCAATAATAAATAAATTTATTAATTTACTCAGTTATTATTTATTAAGTAGTTACTATGTGCTAGTATTGTATAGACCCCAGGAATACTATGGTTAACAAAGGAAAGAAAATATTCACCCTCATGTAGTGGAATAGAGTTTTATGGAGAATATGTAAAAACCTGCAAGAGTAGCTGCATGAGTCACCTGAATTTTTATTTTTGTTAATTTTGTTTAACATTTCAGGCTCAAATCCACCACATACCGCATACTAGTTGAAATATAAGACTGAAGAAAAAGATGGCACCACAGTGTCCAGGTTTAACCTATGTTGTTATGATTGCTTGGTTTTACCTTTCTATCCTGCCTGGACTTTGTATTCTTTATTTTTAATTCAAATCCACAATATCTTTCTATCCCGTCTGAACTTTGTATTCTTTATTTTTAATTCAAATCCACAGTATCTGCTAGTCGAGTCTTAAATTTTGAGTTCCCAACCAATGAGTTTCTGACTTCTGGAGGTTCCAGAATTTTCATATATAGTTTTTTGAATCCATACGTGCACCAAGAATGGTCTGTAGCCTGAATACATAATGTTTCTTGACCATGTATCTATTGTTAATTATTATATGTATATAGGTGCCATTATGATTGTTAAGGTATAGATTCATTTGGAAGTTTTACCTAATTTAAGATTTTTTTTTTTTTTGGTGAGGGTGTGTATATTCCTAATCGATTGTCACACACACACGTAAACACACTATAATACAGCTGGCAGCACAATTTCATGACTTTCAAATAGAATCCTTAAAAAATGATGTAACCATTGCATTCAGTTAAAACCTTGAAGTTGGTTCCTTGTATGCCTAAACCTAAGTTATTAGTGACATTCTTTGTTCTTGCTTAGATTCCTAGACTTACCTCTGTTCTACCACCTGATGTCACTTATGCCTTGGAGTGCGGTCTGTTAGCTTTGTCCTTATCCATGTAAGACATTTTCAGCAGAATCACATAAACCTTTCAGCATCTGTAAGCAAATGGAACTCTGGTGCACGAAAGTGAATGATTAGGAAACTGTCTGGTTCCTATTTCTGGTGACACTCAAAGGAAATTGTGATAGCCAACTGTGTTTCTATTGCACTGATTCTTCATGAAATTATTAACACGCTGTTCTGTGACCTTTATCAAACTAGCAATGAGTTCCACCATGAATAAAACACAAATATAACTCCTGTGGAGAGACAAGATAAGTAAGATATTGGCACTGATTTCAAGAAGCTTAGTCTTTGGGGGCACTAAAGTGAGAAAGACCAATTACAAAGCAGATATAGAGGCAAAGAGGTGGTAATTGGGCCTTGAAGGAGGGATAGCATTTTGACTGGCACCTACATAGGTAAAACACATCCCATTAGTGGGGACAGTGTGGACGTAGAGAAGTGTGACAGTATGTCAGGAAATGGCTATTGATTCAGGTCGATTAGAACATAATGATATGATGATTTTCTAAATAATTTGTTTGCATTCTAAAGTTTTTTAAGTGATTAGTTTTTGTGTAGGGGGATAAGGGCAGAGTAAAAGAGAGAAGGAGAAACAGCCAGCATTGTTCTTTTCCCCTGATGAGTAACCATAACAAACTGTAAAATTTAATCTTATTTAGTCTCAAGTTAATCCTTTAGTGAAAAGACAAGAAAGTAAAATCATGTCAAAGCAGACAGCAGGAGGGAGGAAGGAGAAAGGAGAGAAATGGAATGGAGTGAGAGAGTTAGATGACTGTAATGTGCTTAAAAAGAACATTACCCAACTGCTGGGATTGGTGCGATCCTATTTGATTAAAGTTGGCATAAAAAAGCTACTTAGGAATTGGCATCCACACAAAGAAAGGCAAAAGAGGAGAGGGACCTGGTTTTAAAATACAGTCAGCTCAGAAACTACCAAGAAATTACTTAATGTATTCAAGCAAGTAAGATGTAATTTGCCTAAGAATACCACGTATAAACACCATTTCCGTTGGTGATAATATGTAACATATGTTCAAGAGAAATACATTGCTCCTAATTAGAATGACTATTAGAGAAATGAAAATCAGCTTGCCTGAGGAATTTATTCCATCACATATTATTGCTTGGGATGCCTATCTCTAAAAAACACTTTGGTTATGATAGAGTATGGTCTTCTTATTTTCAATTTATTTTTGACACTATTTTAAAAAGAATTTCTGAAATCAGAAAATGAATTGCTTTTTCTTTTTTTGCTGAGAACAAGCTGCATTGCAGTAGGTTCTAAAGAAATCCACTTAAAATGCATAAGTCAGAAGGAATGTTTCTCCAAATCAAGATGTGCTCTGAGAAATATAAAATAATAATTTTGAATTTATGATTCCCTTATGTAGGAAGATGCCTTTGAGTGGAGGTAACATAATCTGTACATATATATTAATAATGTGGTTATGGATCTGTGCCAGGTCATCAAGCTAGAGTTTGGGTTATTTTTGTTGATAGACTTCATTAATTACCTAGTATTCCTTTGATTTAAGAGATTATGGTAAACAAAGCTAGGTGCAGTGGTGCATGCCTATAGTCTCAGGTACTCAGGAAGCTGAGGTGGGAGGATCACCTGAGCCCAGGAGGTCAGCCTTGTCAACATAATGAAACCTTGTCTTTAAAAAATAAAATTAAAATATTGTGGTAAACTAAATCCCAACTAGAGACATTTTTCCAAAAATTCTGTATATTTGAATGACAGAACTTATTACTCTCTACCCAAAACCAGACAACTCTTCTTTTTAAGCATTTGAATCATAATTTACTTGAAAAAAATCCATTTTCACCTAATTTTCAGGAATCTATCTGGTAATCTTGAACATGGCAACAGAAATTAAAGGAGAAGACTGGAATCTATAATACATATAGTAGTATGAGAATGCAATTGTGCAGGAGCAGAATTTATCTTGAATAGATATGTGGATAGACTGAAATTCTCTAGCAGTGGCTGTATGCTCATTTTGAGCAATTTGTACAACAAACTGAAAAATGTACCAGAACAATTTGGAGATACTTTCTCTGTCCATATTGAACAAACTGCTTGGCATTGAGCCAATCACCTAACTTTTCTGCATCTCACTTTACTCATCTGCAAATAATGAGGTTTGAACAAATGCTTGCCATCAAAAACTTTAAAAATACAGATTAAGTCCCACCCAGACCTACTGAAATAGAATTCGTTTTTAACAAGACCTCTGTGTGAATTCCATGTGCATTCAAGTTTGCAAATCACTGAGCTCGATTGTTTTTACATTACCCAAAGTTATACTTTTGAGGTCCGTCCCCTGCTATGTAAACTCTCTCTTCTGTAAAAAGTTTGCAGTCTGACAATCTTCAGTTTAAATCTTGCCTCTAACACTTAGTTGCTTAGTGTCTCTGGATGACTGACTTCATTTGCCTTAATCACAGCTTTTTAATTGATCAACATTGTCTATCGATGTGTTCCTTACACATTTTCTGTGTTGATTAATATATGTCAAGCCTCTGGAACAGAGTTGATGCTTAAAAACTGGTAGCTATAATTATTGTTACTTCTTATCTTTACAGCCCTGAATTTTCCTCCTTAACTCATGTGAGCTAAGGGGTAAATCTAGCTAATATTGGCTTTAGGATTGATCTCGCCATCTCCTTTTGTGTTTTCCTTTCAAAAGAAGACTCTTAGGCTATTGTTCGTGGAAGGGCATAATCAAAATAACCTTCTTCTCAGTTGTCTCTGATTGTGACTGGACACTGGATAAGCATCCACATCCTGCCATCAATACATTAAAATTATAGGGAAGAGCAGTGATGTGATGGCTTCCCATTACCAAATGGGCAGACCCTACATCCTTTGCCTCTGTAACTCAAGAAGCAAAAAGTTTCCTGCTTCAGAAAGATTTCTAATTTCTCATTTAAGGTTTTAAAAACATCAACCATTAGATACTGTTATATTCTAGGTGGGCTGAAAGAGGTAGGTATATATCAGTGCCTGTCATATTCATAGCTGTTTGTTTATTTATTTATTTATATTTTGAGATAGAGTCTTGCTCTGTCACCCAGGCTGGAGTGCAGTGGTGCAATCTTGGCTCACTGTAACCTCCTCCTCCTGGTCTCAAGCGATTCTCCTGTCTCAGCCTCCCTAGTAGCTGGGATTACAGATGCACACCACCACACTTGGCTAATTTTTTTTTTTTTTTTTTTTTTTGTATTTTTAGTAGAGATGGGGTTTTGCCATGTTGACCAGGCTGGTCTCAAACTCCTGACCTCAGGTAATCTACCTGCCCCAGCCTCCCAAAGTGCTGGAGTACAAGCATGAGCCACCGCACCTGGTCCACAGCCACGTTTTTAAAGCCCTTAGTCCAGTCTAATTTCTCTCTCCATCTTCCAGGCATTGCTAGTGCCACATGTTTTGTTAGGGGAAGGTACCAGGCTACTAATGTGGCCATAGCAAATTTTTCCTGGACTGTTGCCTGACCCCAAAACAAAACCCCAGGTACTTTGCACTTGGCATCTCACAGCAAGAAAACATATGGAGGCCTACATACTGCATCTCTAAATTACTAGAAGTTATAAATAAACAATATCAGAATTACTTAGGTATCTGGAATTTTAAAGTTAATTTAAAAAATGTAATTACTTTCATAAATTACTTTAATAAAACTATATTTACAATTCTACTATTCAATATCTATGTAGGTAGCCATGAAATAAATATTACACTTCATGTCTTTTTCTCTGTGTATGTATATATTTTTGTATGTTATTTAATACATATTTTTGAAGCTATTTAATACCAAAAAAATTACTCAGTAGCCATTTGCAACTGTTGCAAATATCCCCCTAATCAGTTTCTACAAATTGAGATATAAAGGGAGGCAATAAAATGAACCATCATTATTCCTGGGAAACAATAATTGATTATGTAAGAATTAGTATCTGAGAAGAATGCTGCAACAACTTACTTGATTAATCTTTTCCGTTACTTAAGAGCTTTAACTGCTCAAATTTCCCCTTATACTCTGAAGCAGTGTCTTTTTCCAAAATTGGCAGCAGAGTAAAACCATAAAGTTTCATGATATTTCTTATTTCCTTTTCTTTTGAGAACTTAGAACAAAAGATGTTGACAAGATTTTTTATGAAACTTGAACAGTGTTCACCAAAAGAAAGGATATGTAGGTTACAGTTTATCTATGCTAAGTAACAGAAACATCCAAATGCTCTTTAGTACACTTCTTATTTTTTATTTGTGTGATAAATGTAGCCCTTTAAATACAGGGGTTTTGTGTAGAGGCTGTTCTTGTTTGGCTTACGGGCAGGACTGAGTAGGGTTCTTTAGCTGTTCATGCAGACATAGCTGGCTAGAACTGCCCAGTGGAACTATAGCACATCAAATAATTTCCAGACCCTCTCAACCAAACTCTTCCCTTTGGAAAATGGGTGGCTAATGTGGCCAGAATTTCTGACTTAAGGATTGCCAAGCATGTTTCTGTGTAGTTATGCAAACTCTTTTACATTATGGAATTTGAAGAATTGGACCTAAGTTGATGTGCCGCTGATAAGCTGACTTCTGCTGCTACCTCACGCACTGTCATCCTTGTAATAGATATACGTTATTATGGGTAACCTGGGTTTGTTTTTGTTTTGAGACATTAGGTGGCCTAAAGAGCAGGTCTAAGATCTGATACATAGACTTTCACAAACACCTTCAAATCAAACTAGGCTCTTTTATACAAGCCACTGATATCTTAGAGCTTCAGTTATCTTTTAATGTAAAATGAGGGAAAGTCTGTCACTCAGTGTTGTTTCAAACACTATCAATGCTCATATGTTTAGAAGGTGCTTAGTTAATTAACGTAAATGTAAATGGAAAAAATTCAAGTCCCAAACCCAGAAATGCTCTGTCAGTAACATATTTACAATTCACAGTAAGACATGGGCATGTTATTTTCTTTATCACAGTATTTTTTTTCTTTGTCAGATTCCTCTAAGAGTCTGATAATAAAGATAATTGGCAAACTCTAATATGGGAGTTCCTTGTTTTGATCAAAGTTTCAGGGAGAGGAATAGGAACCTGAAGCTGGTTGAGTCAGGCTTCCACCTAAGGACGGCCAAGATGGGGTAAGCCAGCAGATCCTCCATGGCTCAAGCAGAGCAAATTACCTTCAAGAGGAAGAAGCCCTAGGGCGTGACTTAAAGGTCACTCTCTGCATTTCTGAGATGTATTTTTTAGAAAACAACAGAAACAGTTATTGTCTTGAGCTGCTGTTTATTCCAGTGCTGTTTTAGCTTTATTGAGTCCAATCATTGGTAGATTCTATTGCTTATACCAAAACTTTTACACTAAGCTTTTCTTAAAGCTACTCTTGTAACTTGTTAGATTTCCTTGAAATGTTTTGTAATAATGTATGTTTCAGAGTTATTTTTCAGAGATGATATTCAATATCAAATATGGATAACAATAAAAAGTACAGAAAAAATATTCAAATGTATGTATTTTAATATGGTTTTCTAATTTTTTAAATGTTTTATGTTTTGTAGTTCATCTGTTTTCTAAAAGAATTCATGGTAACTAAATGGCATTGATACATACTTGAAATAAATATTTAAAAATCTGACTAAAATGCTTAGGAAATGAGAAAACTGTATCACAAACTTAGGCTTAGTTAACTCCTGCTACTGGATTAAATATTTAACCCTGAGTCTCAGAATCCAAAGGGAGAAGTATTTACATTGAATGAAGTAGATATCATACTCATTGTGTGAGAAAATAAGTGGTCCAAATTTACCTGAAGTTACAAAACTGTATTAAATATGAATCCTGTCCTCTATTAGAATGGAACGCTCATTGTGTCATTTATCTTTCTAAGCCTAACACTCAATACAAAGCCTGTTCCATAATAGACATTCACCTGAGTTTGGAAAATAAATTAATTTACTGCATAGATCTTTGTATCACAGTAAATATAAAACATAATAAAATATAGTCAGTTTTTCAAAAGATTCTAGTTATAAAATTGGAACATGATCTTTGTTTTAGAAATTTTTCTGTGGGAGGTTGTTTGTTTAATTTTGTTTCCAACTTTGTTCCTTTCTCTACTTCTACTACTCTGCTGCCATACTATTTGGTTATCTTGGGTACCTACATATCCTTGCACAATATGTAGTGTTATTTTGTATACATACGTTTTCAATACATATTTTATATATGTATGTTTTCAATTTATGTATTGTACAATGCTATACATTTCATTATCCTTCTTAACCTTTTTTATCTAACACTAAGTATATTGCTGTACAGGCATTAATTGGCTTTAATTGTTGCAGAATATTTCCTGGTGCTTAATCAACACAGTTTATGTATGAATTTTCTTAGTATGGACACCAAGATTGCCTCTGACTCCCCATAGCCTCAAAAATACAACTGTGTCGATCTGTGCAAGTTTTACTCTTGGGTATAATTCCTAAAGCCAGTTCACTGAGTTGTAGTGTATCAGTGGATTTAGCATCATTAATACTGCCAGGCTGGTTTTTAATACCAGATACACTTCTACCTGCTAGGCATGATGGGTTTAATTTCTCTGCATACTTACCAACATTTGATAAGTTCTGATTTTAACTTCATGCTGATTTGATGTTTCTAGAGTATTTTCTTGTTTAAATAAATATGCATTCTCTGATTACTGATGAAGATGGATATCACTTCACATGCTTCTTAGCAATCAAATTTCTCCTCTGGTATATTGTTTTTTCATATTTTTTTCTATCAATCTATTTCTTTTTGATTTTTAAAGATTCATCTTATAGTCTACATGATGACCCTCAATCAGTTTTAGCTATCACAAATATCTTTTCTCAGACTGTCATTAGGCACTTAACTTTCTCTGTGGTTCAAGTAAAGGATCAGACATTCTTATTATTGATGTATTAAAATCCAATTATTTTAGCTTTTTAGTTTGATGCAATCTCATTTGTATATTTTTACTTTTGTTACCTGTGCTTTTGGGATTATATGCAAGAAATCGTTGCCCACACCTGTGCTGTGTATAGGGAGCTATATGCAAAAAAATAATTGCTCAAAACTTTATGTTTTATTCTAGTAGTTTTACCATTTCAAGTTTTACATTTAAGTCTTCAATCCATTTTGAATTAATTCTTGTAAAAAGTATGTGACAAGGGTCCAGTTTCATTCTTCTGCATGTGGACTGTTTTTCCAAAATCATTTATTGAAGAGACTGTTCTTTTCTCCTGTATATTCTTGGCCTCTTTGCAGAAAATCAATGGCTGGGCATGGTGGCTCACACCTGTAACCCCAGCATTTTGGGAGACTTGGCGGATCACCAGGTCAAGAGATTGAGACCATCCTGACCAACATGGTGTAACCCCATCTCTACTTAAACAAACAAACAAACAAACCAAAAAACAAAAACAAATACATACATACATGTGGTACGTGTAGGTACAAGTCACCACACTGGCTAATTTTGGCTGGGCACAGTGACTGTAATCCTGGCAGATCATGAGGTCAGAAGATAGAGACCAACCTGGCCAACATGGTAAAACCCCATCTTAAAATAATAATAATAATAATAATAATAATAAAAGAAAATTGATTCACCATAATTCTTGAGTTTAATTCTAAGCTCTTTGTCCTGTTTTATTGGTGGAAGCTTCTGTTTTTATCCCCATATCATGCTGTTTTGATTATTATAACTTTGCAGTATATTTTGAAGTCAGATAGTGTCATGCCTCCAGAATTTTGTCTCTAGATTACTTTGACAAGTAATTACTTTACCTTGGTATCTTTTGTGCTTCAATACTTATTTTAGAATTTTTTTTTTCTATTTCTGTGAAGAATAGCATTGGAATTTTGATAGAGATTGCATTGAAACTGTGTGTTTGCTTTGGATGGTATTGACATTTTAACAATATTATTTCTTCCAATACATGAGCATGAAATATTTTTCTGTTTATTTGTTTTATCTCCAATTATTCCACTAATGTTTTATAGTTTTTAATACATAGATTTTCCACCTCCTTGATAAACAAGTGTTGGTGAGGATGTAAAGAACTAAAAATAAAATAAAATAAAATTTCCATATTCAATTTCCTTTGGTACATAACCAAAGGGAATTAAAATCAGTATGTTGAAGAGACATCTGCATTCCTATGTTCATTGTAATATTATTCACAATTGTCAAGATTTGAAAACAATATTACGTGCCCATCAACAAATAAATGGATTAAAAATGTGGTATATCCTAACAATGGAATATTATTCATCCTTAAAAAAAATAAATTCTGTCACTTGTGACAATGTGTATGAATCTAGAGGACATTATGCTAAGTGAAATTAATCAGGCATGGAAAGAAAGATACAGCATGATCTCACTTATATGTGGAATCTAAACATTTGAAGTTACAAAAGTAGAGAGTACAATGGTGATTACAGAATCTGAGGCAGGGGCTGTCAGGGGCGTGTTGGTAAAAGAGTACAAAGTTCCAGTTAGATGAGAAGAAAAAGTTCTAGTGATCTATTGCATGGTGAATGTAATTAGTTACTATATGTTGTATATTTCAAAATTGCTTAAAAATGGATTTTAAATGTTTTCACCATAAACAAATGATAAATATGTGAAGTGATGGATATGCTATTATCCAGATTTGCTCATTCTATAATATATACACATATTGAAGCATCACATTGTACCTCAAAGATATATGCAATTATTGTTTCTTAATAAAAATGAAATTATGTAAAAATGGAGATGCTAAGACAGTTTCTTTCATATTAGATTTGTGATTTGATCTCTCAAATTAAAGTATTTTGGTTATATTAGGTAAAAAAGCAATGAGAAAAACCCAGTAGTCTTGAATCTATACACAGACTGTACATAAGTGAATCTTGAATCTGCAATTAAGAGTGGATGAAAAATTGCATCAGGTAATGTTGATGCTCCACCCCAGTTCCCTAATCCCTTTGGACATTTCTGTACTTTTCTTCCCTTCCCTGGCCTCTTCCCAAGCACTTTCTACTCCTTGTTTCTCAGCATATTTTTAGTGGCCAAATCTGGGGCTCTTCTTCAGCAAACTGACCTAGACCTACTTTATGTGACCCACCACTCTCATGTGGGAACCTTAAATTTCAGTTCTGTACTCTCAGGTATGGACAACACTGAGGGGTACTTCATGCTCTAGAGTCTCCCCTGCAGAATTGAATTGGAGCTCCCGGAGATGGAAATTTTCCAGAAACCACACCCTTGTCTCTCTTATGACTCACACTTCTAGGAAACACTTCCTTAAATACATACTTGTACACAGGTTCTCTTCATAAGATATGCTTCTTGGAGCCCAAGCTAGCATAATAATTGAGAAACTCTAACAAGACTCTTAAGCCTTCTCTCATGTAGTGAAACAGTACAGAAAAGTGCAGTTCCATCTCAACTTTATTTGTTTTTCAGAGTTGGAGAACCCAGTCCTCCAATGTTAAAAAAATAAGTTTACAAATATTAAGGTATTTTATGGAATACAGCAAACTTATTTGTAATTTTTTTTTAATTTTGAAGGTGGGATGAGTTCCCTTTTAAATTTATTCCAGGAAAAACATAACTGAGGAGCAAAATGATATTTAAGAGAAATGAATATATCAGCAATTCTGCAATGGGAGAGACTTTCTTTCAGAACATTAATTTTGCTTTGTAATGTTTTAAAGTAGGTATTAAATCTGAAATCCACCCAGGAAATCAGTTAAATCTATAAATTTCAGGCAAATTATCATAAGGATATGAACTCTTCTGAACTGACAAAACAGACATATGCATCTATGCTTTCTCTTACCAAAGCTTTACCAGAGGCAAAAGTATTTCCAAAATCTGCATTTTTATTGATCACAGTAGCTGTCATCAAGTTTCATTATATCCAATTTAGTTTTTCTCATTATACTGCTTGTTATTATAATAACAGTATTTATTTAAATATTTTGAACAGGCATATTTGTATGCTTCACAAAAGTCTAATACATTTCTGTTACACATTGTCTTGGTTCTTATCTCCAAAGATAAATACAATTATTAGGATTTTGTGTAATCTTCTAGAGTTTCTTTATGTAAATATTAGCAGATATAAGTATAATTTCTTATCCCTTCCAGTGTCCTAATACCCAGATATAGAGCAGTCAAACGAGGTTGCAGCCTCTGAGTAGCTTTTGCTCTGAGATTATGGTGTGTCTCTTTTAAGAATACTGAGCAGGATGGCCGGGCATGTTGGCTCATGGCTGTAATCCCAGCACTTTGGGAGGCCAAGATGGGCTGATCACTTCAGGTCAGGAGTTCAAGAATACTCTTGCCAACATGGTGAAACCCCATCTCTAATAAAAAATAATATGAAAGTTAGCTGGGCATGGTGGCAGGAGCCTGTAGTCCCAGTTGCTCAGGAGGCTGAGGCAGGAGACTTGCTTGAACCTGGGAAGCAGAGGCTGCAGTGAGCAGAGATCATGCCCCTGTACTCCAGCCTAGGCAACAGAGTGAGACTTCATCTCAAAAACAAACAAACAAACAAATAAACTGAGAAGGATGCTGAGAATTATTCAGACCTCAACTTGATCTTCCTGATCAAGTTCTTCTTGCTGCAGTGTGAAAAAGGGAGCAGGTGAATGGACATGTTTTAAATTTCCTAAGACACATATATTGATACTGGTATTTCCTAAGAAACATATATTAGAGGAAAGTTAAAAGGCTTCCAGTGTAACTTTGACGGCAATGAATTAAGATAGATCCTGTTAATAAGCCAGTCCAGATTTCATGTATGAGTGTGACTAATATGTGAAATATAAAACTGACATGTTCCACATGTCACAGTTTTTACTCTGTATTTTGTAATATTAATTATTAAAGACTGAAGTATATTCTGCACATTAGCCAAAGTTTGTGCTCTAAATGAAAGATAGGAATACAAATGAACATGACAGGGAAAGCATTGAAAGTCTCTTGTCCATAGTTCCTTTGTCTTGCTTTAGCCCCCTCCAGGGGAGTGAAAGGTTCTGTTTCACTGGCATTCCAGGCACCACTGAGGTATAAGAAAAAACTCCTGCAGCTAGCTCGGTGTCTGGGCCAAATGGCTGCCCACTGGGCCCTGGTGGTATAGGCACTCAAGGGAATCTCCTGGTCTGTGGGTTGCGAAGACTGCAAGAAAAATGTAGTATCTGGGACAGAGTGCACAGTTCCTCATGGCACAGTCCCTCATGGCTTCCCTTGGCTGGGGATGGAGTTCCCTGACCCTTTGTGCTTCCGTGGTGAGGGGATGCCCCACTCTGCTTTGGCTTGCCCTCCGTTGGCTGCACCCACTGTCTAACCAGTCCCAGTGAGATGAGCTGGGTACCTCAGTTGGAAATGCAGAAATTACCCACCATCTGCGTTGATCTTGCTGGTAGCTGCAGACTGGAGCTGTTCTTATTCTGTCATCTTGCCAGCCACTGGAGTTTACATAGAGTGGAGAATTGAACTTTATTAAAGAAGGCAAATAACCTTTATAATATTCCTCAAAAGTAATTTTTCCTTTTAAACTAGAAATTGTTACATTTTAATAGTAATGCATGAGTATATTCTTTTTGTTAAAAAAATCAATGCTGCATAAAAAGCTGAGTTACACTTTCTGGCCCTGGGAAATTCCATCGCTAGAGGGAATCATTGTAATCAGTTTTGTCTTTATCATTCCAGACATTTTCCCTGTATACTTCTATACCTATATACCTATCTGCACATCTAAAGACAATAGCTTTGTTTTTGTCTGTGCATATGTTCATTTCATAAATGGTGCCATACTCTATAAAGTGATTTCTCTGCTTTTTTTTTTTTCACAGAAAAAGGCCAAAAGAGAGTGAGTAAGAGGAAAGCAGGAGGAAACGAGATTGACTAGGTAGCCACTGGTCAGAACATGTATAGTCTAAAAAGCTGCAGAGGAATTTGTGTTTTTTCTAATATTAAAGAAGGTTATTGGACTATTTTTAGCAGGGAAGTGACGTGGACAGACTTTGAGAGTGGTAGTGGGGAGACCAGATAGGAAGCTATTGCAATCATGTGGGTGTGAAATAATAGTGACCTAGACTAGGGAGGTAGGTAGGAAATTGGTAAGAGATAGCTACATTTGCTTTAAAAGAAGAAATTTGTTAAAATGTACTAAGAAAATGATAGCGTAGAGAGAAAGAAGCCTCACAGATGATGTCAAAGGTTTTAGCTTGAGCAACTGGGTGAATGGCAGTACTATTTACTAAGATGTGGAAGAAAAAGTGGAGAATAGATTTACAGGAGTGGATCACGTTGCATTTGACATGTTACATGTAAAATGACTATGAGACAGTCAAGTAGGCAACTGAATATGCAAACCAGGGAGAGAAGACAGAGCAGGACATACATTTGAGACTCTTTAGTGTATAGATGGTATTTAAGTCATGTTGCTGGTTGAGATCACTTAGACATTAAGGTGAATTAGAGATCAGGAAGACAAGGTAAATTGAATTTTAAAAAATGAGCAAAATCAGCTTATAAGGTAGGAGGAAAGCCAGGATCATTTCATGTTCTGGAAACCAAGTGCAAAAAATATTTCTGTCATGTACAATGCTCCTGAGAGGCTGGGTAATAAGAGGATTGAAAATGGCAAAGTGGGGCCGGGTGGGGTGTCTCACATCTGTAATCCCACCATTTTGGGATGCCAAGGCAGGTGGATCACAAGGTCAGGAGTTCAAGACCAGCCTGGCCAACACAGTGAAACCTTGTCTCTTCTAAAAATACAAAAATTAGCCGGGCATGCTGGTGGGTGCCTGAAGTCCCAGCTACTTGGGAGGCTGAGGCAGGAGAATTGCTTGAGGAGGAAGAGTTGAAGTGAGCCGAGATCATGCCACTGCAGTCCACCCTGGGTGACACAGCAAGACTCTCTCTCAAAAAAACAAAAACAAAAACAAACAAAAAAACCCAGAAAATGGCAAAGTGGATTTAGTAATGTGGAGGTTCTTCAGACCTTGAAAAGAGGAACATTAGAGGCAATACTAGATTAAAGTGGGATGAACAAATAACACAACATGACATAACATCCATGTAAAGCATCTGCATTCCAAATCAAATTGCAAAAAGGCTGCCTCATGCAAAGATGCTATAAACTCAGGCTAAAAAGACATTGTAGTTAATTTTCTTTAGACTCAATTTTCACCAAGGCACCAAAATGGTAGATACACAGTTCACAGTGAAATGTGAGATTTCAAAGATAAGGTAGCAGAATATTCATTTTCATCATTGGATGACCACCCACCTCTAACATCTAAATGGATCTTGGATAAGCTAAGAAAAAATGATTGGAAATCCAAAGAGGATTTTTGGATAGAGTGTTGGTATTCCATGATCCTTCCTGACAGCAAAAGTCAAGATGCTTTCTTTCTCTTTCTGACAAGAGAAAGAGGTTGGAGGAAGCTGACCTGGTGAGCTTAATCTATTCTCCACCATGTTTGAGTAACTCATGCAAGAGAAACTCAGAAGGCAAGGCCTGGGTTGGCTTTCCGGAAATGATGAGAAAGAGGCTGCTGTTGCTTCCAAATCATCCTACACTCACAATGGCAACAAGACAAAACTGTGTAATTTTCTCCTCTACGGTACTTGTTGTGGGCCATGTCAAGAGAAAGCCAGCCTGAGCTTATCTTGGCTCTTGCCTAAGGGGAAGTATCAGTTAGAATTTGTGATATAATAACCTGGCCAAAAACTCAGTGGCTTCAAACAGCAAATGTTTATTATTTTCATGGGTCATAGGTCAGGTGCATGGCAATTCTGTGGTCAGCTGGCAGCTCATCTGGGGCTGGATTGTCAAGAATAGCTTTATAAGATATAGCTTCATTATTGGCTAAATGTTAGCTGGGTGAAGGTGATGCTATGTCTTCCTTCTCCAGCAGGCTAGCCTGAGGTCTTCACAGGACAGTGCTCACAGGGACAACAAAATTTCAAAAAATATGTTGTCTTCAAGCCATGTAATTGTTTTTAAAAATTTCTTTTATGTAGGTATTATATGTTAATTGCAAATTTTATTTCTAGGTTATATTACTGTTACTGTTATTGTCAACAATAATAAATATAAAATTACGTTTTGACATTTATTAACAATTTATTTTGTAGTGAATGGTTACTAAATAGGCCAGTTAATTTTCAATGTATTGATTTTGATACATATCTCTAAGACCTACTTCGTTATTTTTTATTTATAGTCTGTAATTTTTGTATATTTCTGTGTCTGAGCTTACAGATGTAAGGATTATACTACCAACTGTGTCCCTATCTATTTCCACTCATATTTCTTGGAGTTTTCTTTTATTATTTTAATGATCTGTAATTTAATATATAAATATTATTAACAGGTATGATTTATCTTCATTTGTGATTACAGGATATCTCTCTTTTTCTCATTTCTTGATTATTGCTTTGAACTCAAGTTTACATGCCTCTTCTTCCACATTCTCATTTTAATAATAGATTTCTTCAAACTTGATAAGAGTTTTGTAATTCATGCTTTTGCATAATTCAGACAAAATTAAGCTGTTTATACTTAATTAGTGAATTATTTATTCATAGCCACCTAATTATTTATAAAATTACAAGAATTAAGCTTCCAAAATTTCAAGAGAACAAATTTGTATTTAATATCTTAAAATATATATTTGAAAATGCATATTTTAATAACTACATGCTTCACTACCTAAGAATATTTTCTTCTTTGAAAGTGAATCTTCAAGACAAAAGTAAATGTGGCTAAGGATTTCCTAGAAACTGTATAAATTCAATCAAATATTAACGTATTGACACATCATAGAAATTATTTCCCTTGCAACAAGCACTATACACAAGTTATTAAGTTAATCACAAATTAATAGCATCTATTCAGTAATGGAATCATTTTTTGCCAAGCCTTTATTCTATGTACCCAGATTGTGCTAAACATTTTTACATATTGTAAAATTTAATTCTCACAATCATAATATAAAGCAAGTCTTTTTATTTTTATTTCTTATTTACAGATAAAGGAATTGAGGATCAGAGGAATGACCTCTGACATCGAGCTAACTAGTGAAAGAGGCAAGATTTGGACTAGGAGGGTTTGATGCCAAAGGCCATGCACTTGGTCTGTTTTGCTTTTACACTTAATATAGCTTTTTAACAAAATAACTTGAATGAATAAAGGGATATTAACTTAATTAGGAAGGAATATATTTACAGAAAACAATTTTAACTTTAAGTATATACTTTGAATTTTGTGCTAATTCAGGTAAACAGGTTTTTTAGCTAGACAGAATAATGAAGTTTCACTATTCTGAGTATTTTTGTATTATGACACTACCAGTGATTTAATAATTTTTAGAATTTGGATTGTGTCCTAATTTTTGAAAAACTGTGTATCTTTTTTTAGGATAAAAAACAATGATCTTAATAACTTGCAAAGCTTTTAATATAGCTAAATTATGTGAATTTGAGTCCTGATCTGAAACTCAGGCATGAGATACCATGCTGAAATCTCTAGGGGAGGAAGTGGTAGTGCTGGCTTTCACTGGCCCCGACAATCCACAGAGAGTGTGCAGGACAAGGAGAGTATTTCCAAGTCTAAACCGAATGAAATGTAGTAATTCTGCTGTCTGGGCCGCTGATGCCCTCTACAGGTCAAATAGATGCTGTACAGCTTTAGGTTTCCCCTGTTAAAACGTCCTTTTAGCATTAAAAGAACTCTGGGTCCCATAGCATAGTAGCTTCTTTACAGGGTACTGTCACTCTTATTAGCATAAACAATAGAAATATTGAGTAAAATCGCCTAAATAGCCTCATTTATGTCTCTGGCAGTTGTATAGGTGTTAGTTGGGATGATGGTGATGACATGTCTCATTCTTCAGCAGGCTAGAATGGTAGTAGTCACAGGGACAATTGAAAATACCAAAGAATACATTTTATTTATGCCCTTCAGTTGCTTATTAAACCTTTTTATATAGTTGTTATATAATTGTAATGCAACACTCAAATATCAATGTTTTAAGTTATTCAATTACATCAAGATGATTATTTCTTTAAAAAAGTATGTGGAGACACAGAAGTAGAGATGGCAGAAGTGCAGTTTTTATTGTAAAATCAAATGAAATAAACTATGTAAAGCTTATAGAACATAAGAGGTCCTCTGAAAGCAATTACTTAATCAAATTTTAAAGTTTTATGTGAGAACAAAGCAAGCTAGGGTGAGGGTGGAATGGTTGGGGGCTGTGCAAAAAAGTAGGCAAAGCACAGGAAGGCCTTACTCAGTTCTTATTAAAAATACTTCATTAAACATATGTGTACAAAATAGAAAAAAACACAAAATATAAGCATACTTCAAGTTTAATTAGGGAAAACATATTTGTGGTCATTATTATGTATTATTTTTCTACATTAGAAATCTAAGTTTCCAGTCTTTGTTTAGAATAATCCTTTAACTATTGGTTGAGTTATTTACAGCATTTTGTTAACAAAGATTAGTTTGGAGCTCCTAACTTTACCATGGTAAAGAGACAATCTCTAGTTCTCTTTTCTCATCTCTTACATGATAAGTAAGAGTATAGAGTCATAGTGTCCTAACTTCACTGGATTTTTTTTTAAAGGCTAAATAAGAAATTCATATAAAAACATGGAAGACTTTTCCTGGGTGTGGTTCTAAGCTCTTCACATATATTAACTTATGGACTTTTACAATAATCATTCAAGTTTGGGAGAAGTATTTTTTCAATTTTCCAAGGAAGAAGCTGAGGTACAGATAATTTTAATTAATTGCCAAAGACTATACATTTTGTAAGCTTTGAGCCATCCATGTTGGGAATATAGTTCCAGGATTTATATGTTTAGCTCTCTGTTCAACTTTGAGGATTTGTAAAAAAAAAAAAAAAAAAGTATTAAATCAAGATATTACCATTAGGATTAATATTAATCAGATCATTGTTTCTCACCTTCAGTTTTCTATATTAACAAAGTTAATGTGAATAAACAGTATCATTAATATGATCAATTCCTATGGTTTTAAGGTCTTGGATAAATGTTATTCTTAGAGTTCCAGATATTGTAATTTGGGCACCATTCAAACTGGAGGTAAGTTATGATATTTCTCTTCATTCAGGTAGATTTGATTGTTTGGTTACATAAGGTTTTCTGCAAATCAATGCCATGAAAGCACCAGCTGATGGCAGCGTTACTCTGAGTTATGATGCTTATTTAAGGCAGGAGATAAGATCGAAATACAGTGATTTTGTAAAGCCAAATCCAGCTAAACATCTATCTAGGATATGGTACTTAAAAGACAAAAAAACTAAACAAAATGTAGTTCACATACATATCTGAATCACAGTTTAATCAAATATAAAAATCTAACTGTGTCCTCCCTCTTTCCCACAGCAGATTCATTATTTTAAAAAATCAAACCAAAGCAAACCAGAAACCAATGTTAGGTTTCTTTATGGTTGTTCTGATGGCTCTAAAGAACATGCCCATGATATTTTACAAACTATATCAACCTTAAATTTATTTAAATTTCAGCTTCTCCATCTATTACTCAGTTATCACCACTCTCTATTTATTAGCTAATAACTTCTGCAACTCCAAACATGGGAAACCTCTAATTCTTTACTTCTTACTTACATAAAGAGAATATTAATGTTCCCCTTCCCTTCATCGTCTCTTCTTACCCTCACCATGCTCTCATTTCTGTCAATTTTTTTCAAAGTTGAGAAACATTTATATTCTATTTTATTATGAGAATTAAGTATTGCACATTTTGCTTATAATTTTAACCTAATAATTAAAAACCCAAGCCTGAATTTATATTACTATGACTACAAAAATACTGCTTATTGCAAAGAAAAGTCATGTGTCATTGTTACATTACCTTTTCTACCAAGGCAATGTCACAAATCTATGCCATTAAATGGAATATATTCCTAGCATTAGGTACTAGTGGTTTGTCCTATTTTATACTGAGACCATTTTAAAATCTCACTGCCAAGGTCTTCTAATATGCTTAACTGATATTCTCCTGGTGTTTCCCGTTTATTCTCATTTTTATGGTATTTATTCCTTTAAAAATGTATTTAACATCGTTTTAATGAGTACTCATGGGAATAGGACTAAACAAATAAAATGATGATTAAATAGCAGAAGCTACATAATGTTTAATCAAGAGTTGAGGTAAGGAGAAACTTTTAAAGCAAGCAATGCCCATCATCATAGAACCAGTAAACTTTAGGGCTAGAAGTCTCTCTGTTACTTTATAAATCAAGAAACCAAAGTTAGTCTACAATGCATGAGTATTTTATCTGATGTGATTCTTTACTTCTTACCTGTTACTTGTTGGTTTTAAGGATAACTGATAACTAATATTTGCTTACAGAATTAGAATTTGGTGTAATCTATAACTTTTAACCTAATAATTAAACCTTTAGATCACTTAAGTCAGTATAAGCTTAATAAAGTGTTTTGTTTTTCATTGTCTGACTCTTGGACTGTACTTGCTACACTTTAAACTTCTTATACTCTTCTAGACAGAACAGGGAGAAACTGAAGCCTTTTTGCTGTGCAAACTTCAGAATATCAGAGTAAACTTACAACTAATGTAAGTTTTTATTTTCCAATCAGAGATTCCTATGATAAAAAATAGGTTTTTAAACTAATTTATTATGAAATCATAATTTTCTATTCGTGACAATTAAGGGACAAAAAAAAAACACAATAAAATATACTTGGCAACTTTTTCAAATGTAGAAATGCAAAAGAAAATACCCAGTTAGTTACTTCACTAATGCCCTTGAGTTATGTGACGGTAATTATTTTGTTAGCCTGCCAACACTATGAGGTTTAAATTTTGAGAAGTAAAAACTACAAATCTAGACTAACACTGCTTTTCAATTAATACTTTATAAGAAAATTAAAATTATATATCCATCATAATTTATCTCCAATATTATTACTTATGAAATCTTCTTGAAATTGTATTTTCAGGGTTAATGCTCTGTTATTATAAATTCATTAAAAACTAAAAGCTGGAAGAGACCCAAACTCAACCAACTAATTTCATAATCAAGTAAATGAAGGCATTGGGAGTTTAAATGGCTTCCTCAAATAGGTCAACAACTAATTACTGGCAAAGCTGAAGGTAGCTAACAAAATTTTCTAATGTTGTTTTATTTTCATTCTGTTCAAAATATTTAGAAATGCCTCTTTCAACTTCTTTGACACCAGCTTATACAAAAATTTTAGGAAAAATTTCTGAACATTTGGGAATTTTCCAAATAACTTTCCTTTGTTGATTTGTGATTTAATTCCATTGTGATCAAATAATATACTTTGCATGATTTCATTTTCTTTCAATATACAGAGACTTTCTTTATGACACAAAATACAGTTTGTTTTGGTAATAGATCTGTGTGCACTTGAAAAGTTCAAATATTTTGTTACTGTTAGAAGTCAGTCACTGAAAGTGTTGCTGACCTTGACAGGAAGTGGCCGCACTGCCTGCAGAACTTTCTGGGAAATTGTGCATAGGTGTCTGGGTATCCCACTTGCCAGGTAAACATTGCAGGAGTAAGAATTTTTAAAAAGCAGAAAGGGAAGACCATATTTTTTCTGCAGTGCAGTCTCCCTCTAGTGGCAATCTGAATATTTGGCCCCTGGGAGGGGAAAGGTTTACAAGATTTAGCTCCGCTAATGACAAAGCAAAGAAGAGGGAATTTGCAGCTAAGGCAATCAATTGATAACAGGAACACCTAAAACAGTATCATTTACATAACTCTTGCTAACATTTATGAAAATATATCTTATTGTCTCTATTGCATTGTAAACTACTAGAGGGATCATATCAATATGTTATATAATAACTTAGATTTTAGCACTTTATAAAAATATTCAAAATTTAAATCAGATTTGGTAATCTAAGCAACTAGCAAAACACTAAAAAAATGCAATTGGACTAGAAGGTTCAGTAATCTCTGTGTCTACTGTTGGAACAAGATTTAAAAGAAGTTTGGAGAATATGGATAAATACATTCTAGAGCAGACAGTGAAGTTTTCAGAGCAGTATACATTTTACCATCTGTCTGGTAAATTAGTTCTTAATGGCAAGCACCTCATTCAGTATAAAAAATAAAGTAAAATTGATGGATAATGCTAAAAAGCACTTAGTATACATTTGTTGAATTGATTTTCACATGAGAGACTTCAGGTATAGAATTCATTGTTCCAAATAGGAAATGAATGGCATAGTCAAGCGAAGCCTTTAAGATACCCTTTCCCACTTAATTTGCCTAGTAAGAAGTTAGTTTTAGTAAAATAGATACACTCAGATCGTAGAAACAGATGACAGTGTTGCCCAGAATTCTGAAAAGTGGTAAGTAATCAATTGGCTGTGCTAAGGATGAGAGTTGGGCATATTTTACTATTCAGAGGAAATAAGAGTGGGATAGAGGAGTAAGGCCTATTAGACCTTTGACAGCTTAAAAAAATCAATAATTACAGCTTTATTAAGTACTGCTTTGCTATTTCACCCAAAATACATTATGCCTCACATTTAAAAGGGAATATTTTACTTAGAAGAATATATGCTTTATATGCTAAGAGTCCAATATTTGACTTATAAAATTTTGTAGAAAGTTTGTAACTTCAGAATACTGCCATATATTACTCTTCCTGTTAACTCTGTTGTTATTTGAGAGGATTACCAATAGAATATATTCTATTGTTTATTTTTCACCTAGTTTACAAATGCACACCTTGTATATAAATAATCTTTACATGTAAACGTGCCTCTGCAACACCACTACCATTTGAGTCTTCGTCATCATTGCTATGAACATCGTGAAAACCAAACTCAACTTTTATATTGATTTTTCTCAGTGTGACCCATATTATTAGAATTCCATTGTATAATTCTTAAAAACACTTTAGGGTGGAACATGGACATTTGCCCTATAATGAGTTCCTCTGAGCTATCACTATATTCTAAAACACTTTTGCTTTCCACATTTCTGAATCCATAAGAATCATGTATTTTTCTGCATACTGTACTGAAAAGGAAAGGGGAGAAAAACTATTAAAACAAAGTATAATAACATAATCACATTCATACATCTATGCAAAATTATCGTTGTGTACACATGTATTCTTAAAAAAAATCAGTGGTAGATGGAAACCAATAACCAGTTACAGCAGGGTTAATACAAGGACATCTTCTGGATTCTAAACAGTTGACTCACAAATGAATTATTTGGCTACCACTATTTAACTATTGAGGGTTTTATATATATATATATATATATA
>CAUYLG010014968.1:0-29652 GCA_963573385.1 Cacajao melanocephalus | reverse complement strand
AATATATTTATTAAGAACCTATTATTTGCCAGGCATTCTTCCAGGTGTGTTGCTAAGTAAGTAGGATTGAAGAAAAGGGAGGAAGGGCAGAAGGAAGGAAGGAAGAAAGGAAGGAGGGAAGAAATAAAGACTGTTCCAATGCTGAGATCCAAGAGGGAGAATCTGGAACAGAGAGGGAAAAAAACTTGTTGGTTTTTGTTACTTCTTATTTTGTTGGGGTAGGGATGTGGTATTCAGATCACAGAGTAAATTCTGGGTCGCACGCAATTTAATTAACGTATTTGTGTTTAGAGAGATAAACACAAAATATTTAACAAATCCACTCATAAAAATAATTCAAAACAGAGTACTTGATTTAATAAATATAGAAATACTAAAATTTTCTATAGTATACCAAAGAAGAAAGAGTGAAAGGAACTAGAAGTCAATGTGAAGAGATCAAAATGGAGCATAAAGAGATGGGCGTGGGAGTCTGAGAAGGGAGGAGAAGGACGAAGACAGAGGAAAGGAAGATGCAAGAGCTAACAGGAAAGAAAAAGCATATCAAACCACAGGCTCCAGCAGGAGCAGGGTTGTAGATCACACATATTCTCCATGATCAATTTCATTGAGGTCAGACCACTAGTCCTATTTTCTGGGCAATCTTGGGAAAATCCTCCTGGTCTCTTATTTTTCAGCTGCAAATCAAGGCAGTTGTATCAGATTTGCTGGGGTCATTTTTCTGTCCTTGCCTTGCCCCATCTCTGAGGCCTGAAGGTGGCCCTGTGAGTGGCCGCAGTTCAGCAGACCCACGAAACGACTTATACCGCTGTTTGTTCTGCTAAATCATTAATGATCTTGTATTTTTTTCACCCTCAAAGTATATTTTGTAATTTAATTTACACTTGCTGCTTTTTCTTCTGAGGTCCTATTTGGTTCCAAGAGTCTATGATTCTGGAACCAACAGCTATTTGATTACCTGCTTCTCACAGCTTTTAATGTCAGACCGTAGACTCTAGGAAATGAGATACTGTGCTATTAACCCAGCAAGAGAGTCTATAAAGCATTGAATCATGAGATTCTGTAACTGTCCCAGGTACAAATGTCAGAAAACTGTTTCACAGGGAAGAAACAAACAAGAATTTCTTCTTCCAGTTACATAGCACAATGAATAGAGACAAGATGACAGCATTTTTAGTACAAATTTCCTCAATTTATTAAAGAACAAAAGCTCACAGAATCACTGGAACTTGCTCATGGGGGCCAAATAGTACAAAGACTGCCAAGGTTTTGAGATTTAATGTGTTTAAACAATGATCTCAGATTTCCTGGGAACCTTCACACAGAATCAGTGTTGATATTTGCACATTGACTAAACATATTTGATGTCTTGGCCTCTCAAGTTACTTATTCACTTATTTAATGTTTATTTATTGGCAGATATTACCAAATGAGTGGCTAAGCATGATGAGCATGGAATCTGATCTCATTTTACTTTTTATCTTTTACATGCCCTAGGACTATACTGGTACAGAGTAGTGTACAAAACAGACTTGATTAAATAATGATATTTTAATAGATGTGTACAATGTGTAATGATCCATTCTGGCTAACAAGCCTTTATCATTTCTTTGTGTTGGGAACATTCAAAATCCTCTCCTCTAGCTTTTTAAAAATATGTACTAAATTATTGGTGACCACACTCACCCTATAGTACTATAGAACACTAGATTTATTCCCCCATCTAGCTGATATTTTGTATCTGTTAACCAGCCTTTCCCTATTCTCCCCTATCTCCTATCCTTCCTAACCTCTAATAACCATAATTCTACTCTCTACTTCATTGACCTCCCTTTTTTTATCTCCCACGTAAGAGTGAAAACGTGGAATTTGTCTTTCTGTGCCTGGCTTATTTCACTTAACATGACATCCTCCAGGCTCATCCACATTGCTGTGAATAACCAGATTTCATTCATTTTTAAGGTGGAATAGTATTCCATTGTGTATAGGTACCACATTTTCTTTATCCATTCATCTGTTGATAGAGGATTAGGATGATTACACATCGTGGCTTTTGTGACTAGTGCTGTAATAAACACAGGGGTGTAGGCATCTCTTTGATGCACTGATTTCCTTTTTATGGACAAGTATTCATCAAAATGAAAATTTTAATTAAAACAAGTGAAAAGAGCGTTACATAAGCATTCCCTCCTGGCTTTTCTTGCACTCAAACCTGAATGCTTTTTCATTTGGAAAACTGCAAAAGAGGTGACTCAGAAGCTTTTTCCCATCCGTCATTCAAAGAATCAGGTATATTCTGATATTGCAAGCTGATCTTTTCTTAGGTCAAACTTTTGAAAATTTTGGTTTAAAGACTGCTCTTAATAGCAGAATATACTACCTCCACCTTCAATCACTATGTAAAGACAGGCAGACTCAGGATTGGAAGGACAAATCCCAGGAAGGTTATTTTCTACTGGATACAGAGAAATTGTTGATTAAGTCTGGACTCATTTCTGGACTAAACTGGCCATTCACTCTTGAGCACAGTTAAGATATATGGGGCCATGTGCAATGAAGCACCTTTGCCCACTCATCTGCTGCCAGTTCTCACACAGATGAGGATTCAGTAGGGTAAATTACCCACTGGCTCCCCCTCCTGCTCAGCTTTCACCTTCGGTCTCCTCTTTGCTGAGCATCCATCACTGTGCTTCCTGCTACCCAGTCGTGGAGTTTCTTGTGGTTTTGATTCCACCTTTTATATATTTAATCACTTAATCATTAATGTATTTATGTGTTTAATCATTTTGTTAACTCTAGCCCTATTAATTACATGAATAAAAACATTATATTCTCTTATCTGAAGCTGTTGGAGAGCTGAATCTTTCTGTTAGCTCTGTTCACTAAATATTGGAAGACTGCTTTCTCCAGGGTTTTGCAGTATTAAATTTGGAAGCTTATCTTCAAAGGAAGAATTCTGTGCAATGCAGGCTGAGGAAATGCTCTTTAGAGGACTTTTGTGTTTGTTTTTGTCAGGAACTCGGTGGCTATTGTTATAATGCTTTTTACTGGCAGTTCTCAAATTAACCCAGTAATATAAATTCAAAACCATGGTATTATAGACCCATGGATCTAATTTATTATTATTATTAATTTAAAGGCCAGGCCGAGATAACAATGTGTTCTTTAGATCTATCTTCCATGTGGTTAAATTATTTTCCTAATCCAACATTTCGCCAAGTATGTTGCTCATTAAAGGCTCCAGTATTATGCAGTTTCTCTGTTCCAACAATTCACCTCATAATCCACTTTTTAAATTTTGATGTAGTATAAAAAAGAAACATCTGCCAGGCACAGTGGCTTACACCTGTAATCCCAGCACTTTGGGAGGCTGAGGCAGGTGGATCACTCAAGCTCAGAAATTAGAGACCAGCCTGGGCAACACAGTGAAACCCTGTCTCTGCAAATAATAATAATGCAAAAATTATCTGGGTGTGGTGGTACACACCTGTGGTCCCAGACACTCAGGAGGCTGAGGCGGGCATATCACTTGAGCCCAGGAGGCAGAGATTGCAGTGAGCCCAGATCACAACACTGCACTCCAGCCTGAGCACCAGAGTGAGACTCTGTCTTGAAAAGAAAAGAGAAAGAAAAGAGAAGAGGAGAGGAGAGGAGGGGAGGGGAGGAGAAGAGAAGAAGAAGGGAGGGAGGGAGGGAGGGAGGGAGGAAGGAAGAAAGGAAGGAAGGAAGGAAGGAAGGAAGGAAGGAAGGAAGGAAGGAAGGTCACAGTTAATTGATCATGGCTGTAATCCCAGCCCTTTGGGAGGCCAAGGCAGGTAGATCAGGAGGTCAAGAAATCGAGACCATCCTGGACAACATGGTGAAACTCCATCTCTACTCAAAATACAAAAATTAGCTGGGTGTGGTTCTGCACACCTGTAGTCCCAGCTACTTGGGAGGCTGAGGCAGGAGAATCACTTGAACCCAGGAGGTGGAGATTGCAGTAAGCTATGATCGTGCCACTGCACTCCAGCCTGGTGACAGAGTGAGACTCTGTCTCAAAAAAGAAAAAGAAAAGAAAATTCTCCTTTATTTTCCAACTACATATCTATATGAAGCCATATATACTTCAACTAAAAGAACATATTGCAACAGATTGAATGCACATACAGATACATAAATCTAGCCAGACATAATCACACTTAATCAAACATTAAAGAGATTTGTAAAAAGCTAGCACAATGCTTCTTTTACTACTATTCTTTGTACATTGGAAAGCAAAGCTTTTTAAAATAAAAATGTGTCATTTACATTAACATGCAATGGTTGTATTGTTATTTAATGTTAAGATGTTATTTTATAATTTTATATTTAAATGTTTTAGTTTAAATTTCTGATGCAGTAAATATCATTAGAAAAATGCACATAAACCTAAGTTATCTGAGATCCTTAATAATTCTGAAGAGTTCTCAAAGGAGTCCTGAAACCAAAATGTCTGAGCATCCGCTGTACTGTACATTTCTGCTGAATTTAGCATGCTAAACATTCTTTTCTAGCTTTCATTTATCTTCTCTCATCTTCCTCAGTGCACTATTCCAACTCCTTTTCCTCTTTCCACTATCTGGTTTTCCCCTAGTTTACATCCTTTGCTTTCTTATTATTATATTATGTCTTCTCTCTCTCTGGATGACCTCAACCACTGCCATTATTTTAACAACATCCCAAATAGATGACATCCAAATATGTACCTGATTACTTTACAATACTCTGTGCCAGAAAAACAAGCTATCTACATATTGATTTTCTTAAAAAGCTAAACTCGAGTATTATCAAACTGAGCATGTGAGTGAATGGTACCATCATTAAATCCTTCCATGTAAGTCAGAGATCTGTGAGTCATCCTAGATTCCTTTTGTTTCCACTTCATCCACTACCCAGCCCTGTAGTTTTTGCTTCTTAAATATTCCTCCCTCCATGGATTGCATTAGCTTAAGATCTCATGACCTAAATTCATTATTGCAAACCTTCCTAATGGGCTTCCTGTTACTGGTCCTTCATTTCTCAAAAAAAAAAAAAAAATCCATGGTTATTATCCTGAAATACAAATCTAGTCATACCACCCACATACTTTAAACCCTTCAATAGTTCCCCAGGGCCTTCAGGAAAAAAACTCAAGTCTTTCATCATGACACAAGAAGCCTTCATCATTAGGCATTTTTTCCTTCCCAATCTCATCACTCATCTGAGCGTCTCTTCCTGCAGTTCTTGCTTTAGTTAAATGGAGTTATTTGTTCTTCCCCTAACACAATTTGCATCTCTCCTCCCTTTGCTGAAATGCACCCCATCTCAGACTTATCCACTTGTTGAGCTCCTATTCATTCTCTAAACCTTGAGCAGCTGTCTTCTCTTCCTCTGAAGAGCCTTTTGGATTGCACCAATGTCAGTTCCTGGATTTTCTACTTTTATTGTAGTTGTGCAAAACATTGTTATTGGGGGAAACTGGTAGAAAACTTTCTTATGTATTTTTTGGCGATTTCCTGCACACCTATAAGTATTTCCAAGTTTTCAAAGATGCTTTATAGATACTTCTCAATTTATCACACCAAATATTAGAAGATGTGTACTCAAGAGTAGAATTTAATAAATATCTACAGTATTTATTGCTTCATCAAGAACATTCAGAAGTGGAAAACATTTTCATATATGTGTGGCAGTGAGAAATCCATGACTACCAGTCCAATTTGGAGCCAAAATGTCCTACTTCATGCTAAACTACAATAGTCCTATCCATCACTTTTCTACCATCAACACAAATCGCAACACAGTGTAAAAGGCAAAAATGTTTTAGTATTATTATAAAATTAGTTGTGATCTCCTGGTCTCGGGAATTCTCAGGGATCCACAGATCACACATGGAGAATCTCTCATCAGAAAGATCAGGGTGAACTTAAGCAAAAACTGTATCATTAAATAAGTCCACATTCTTTTTCATAATCAGATGAAATTGCATTCCCATCCTATCGAGGGATGATGTTATTTTCTCTCCCATGATCTTTCCCCTCTTAATAACTTTAGGGATGAGGAGGGGAATCTTCAGCCTAGCTGTTGCCTTAAAGTGGAAGAACCAGAACCCTTTCTTGTCTCCAGGAAGTCTTGTGCTGTTGAAGTGCTATTGCAGCCACTACCATATGGTGTCACAAGTGGTATGGCCAGCAATATGCTACGCAGCACCAGCAAGGTACTGGTGAACTCTGAAACCTTTGCCCAAGAACACGCTATAACCTTTTTCTTTTTAAAGCATATATTTCTTGCACATTTCCAAGCTGATAGCTAAAGTTTTGCCCATAATCTAAATAATTGCAGAGGGCTTAATTCAGGCAAATTGTGAATGCTGTTGTTTTAAAATAAAACAGTTCCATCACTCTATATGCACGCAGTGAAATCTAACCATGTGAGATCCACCATCATTAATAAATACACATGAAAAACCCCTTCAGCACTCAGATATTTTACATCATTCCTTTTACCCTTGTGTTATATTTCCACTTTGTTTCCTCCAAAGAGTTTTCTTCTAATTTAATATACTTTTACATTTGTAAGTCTTTTATTGATAATCCTGCCATATTTCTCTGAAATGAAAGTATGTACGTGCATTTAATATACAAAATGTTCTTATGGCCTATGGTCATTGTTCTAAATGTTTAAAAAGTTTCATCTGGATTCGGTTATCCCTATACTTGTCATTAGTATACAATTGAAAAAATATATATTTAAATTTTGATAAATAATTATTTAACACAAAAGCTAATTTTCACTGTGGTTGCATCTCTTTATGAAGTGAACAAGAACAAAAATGTTTCTGTGGTCTTTCATTCAGGACACAATTTGGTAGGCAAAATACTTTTTAAAATGTATTGACTCTGCATCTTAGATGTTAATAATAGGAGATTAAAACATTAATCATTTTATAAGATAAAATATAATGAAGATGGCTTGTAATAGGATTAAACACTTCATGGCAAAAAACTATCTTATTTGAGCATTAGGACAAATACCTAATGCATGAGGGGCTTAAAACCAGATAACCGGTTGATAGCTGCAGCAAACCACCATGGCACATGGATACCTATGTAACAAACCTGCATGTTCTGAACATGTAGCCCAGAACTTAAAGTAAAATAAAAGTAATAAAATATAAGTAAATAAAAACTATCTTATT
This sequence comes from Cacajao melanocephalus, assembly GCA_963573385.1. Taxonomy (NCBI): domain Eukaryota; kingdom Metazoa; phylum Chordata; class Mammalia; order Primates; family Pitheciidae; genus Cacajao; species Cacajao melanocephalus. The sequence continues at coordinate 22,454 of CAUYLG010014968.1, read as the reverse complement.
TGATAAAATGGTTTTATATATTTATTAAATAATACACAGCAAACTTGAAAGAAATTGCAAAATGTAATGGGCTTTATTCAATGTAGCTTAAAAATATATATTCAGTAAAACATCCCAGTTAAATTAAAAATATCAGTCACACAACATATACTGCTTTACCTGATTGGGTGTTTTTCTTTTACTACGGTTAAGTATTGAGAGGAGTAGGAAAGGAATTCGTCACATTTAAATTCACAAGGGGAAAAAACATGTAGACTATTCAGTAGCTTCTGTAGATGTTCTTTTGCTTTGTTTGCAGAGGGAACGCAATTTGACAAAAGTCAAAGATTGGAGGAGGCTGAGGTATGAATGGAAAATTGTCATTACTCCCACCACTGCCCCGTAAAAGAGGAGTCCCCTCTCACATTTTCCTACATACATTTCTGCAGTTTTAGTTGACTATGGCAAGGTTCTAGTATTTTGGTAATTTTTCTAAAAATAGTAACTTTTAAAGAAGCAAAGCTAAGCATCCCTGGAATAACATTATGAATCAAAACAAATATTGACCAAATATTCAACTTAATACAGTGGCTATTAGGAACAGTTTTTAACATAAACTATAATTAATTTACATAATTTGATCATTGACCCTCATATTTTACAGACGACACCCCTGGGACAAGGTCAAAGGCGGGAGTGTTCTCATGTAGTAACAGAGAAGTACTCATAAGTATGGGAGTAGATTTCATCAGGCTTGGGCAACTGAGGGACTGAAGAAGGAAGTGATGGTGACTGCTCCTGGAAGTCCTGGAGAAAGGTATGCTAAAGGCAGGACCATTTCCAAGAAGGCAGAGGCTGGTTCTAGAGGCAATGAGATGGGAAGGGTGTGATGAGGGGATTGGCTCAGAAATTTGGGCTCAGAGGATGGTGCTTAACAAGTCACTTCTCACCCAAAAATAAAGAGACCTTGGTAAACCTCTTTTGTCAATAAGTCCCTACTTCAGGCAATGTGCTACAGACTTCTCACTTGGCCTACCATTTAGGCATGGACAATAACTAAGAATCCATTTTATAAAGAAAGGATCACTGAAGAGCCCTTAAAAAGACAATCAAACATAGTATGTAACCATCTCTGAGTCCCATTTGGTCCTCAAGAAGCATTCATCAAAATATCAAGCAGCCAAAAATGATTTCTGGTTGCAGCCAGACTTGGTGCATAGCGGATAATGTACCTCTATGGTTATGTGAAGGCATTCCAAAGAACAGCACTTGTTCTACAGAAATATGAACAGAGCCATGTAACAGAGGAGAGAGGAGGCAGAGGAATTGTTCTGATACCATAACAAGTTACAGAATACATTTTTCACTAAGGACTGATTAAAACCATGTAAAATATCAATCAATTTTTAAAATGTTAAATATTGATCCAAAAAGGGTGAATTAAGGGAGTGGAGATGGGAGATGTCAGAGAAGGAATCAGGCCCAGAGCTGGGAGAGAAGGGAGGGAAGAGGGCAAAGCTGAGGGAAACAGATGACCTAACTTACAGGTTGAAGCCATTAGATCACCCAAGGAAAAGGAGAGAAAAATGTCTGGGATAGATGCCTGGGAAATGTCTGCAAGTAAGCGATGGTAGTGGAGCAGGAGTTGAAGACCAGAAGTCAGAGATGTACCGGAGAACAAAAGATAGAATTCAAAGGAAGATGGGTCAACAGAGACAAATAGGTTTGAAAATTCAGTTAGGTACAGAGAAGGTATTATTAGGAGGCTATTAGTAAGTCACCAAAGAGACTGTTTTTCATGAGATTTTTAAATTTTGGTAAAATATACAGAATATAAAAAATCACGTTTTAACCATTTTTAAGTGTACGTTCAGTAGTATTAAGGACATCCACATGTTGTGTAACCATCACCATCATCCATCTCCTGAACTTCTTTTATGTCTTAAACTGAAACTCTGTATCATCCAGGTGTGGTGGCCCACACCAGTAATCCCAGCACTTTGGGAGGCCAAGGCAGGTGGATCACCTGAGGCCACAAGCTTGAGACCAGCCTGGGCAATGTAGTGAGATCCTGTCTCTATGCAATAATGATGATGATGATGATGATGATGATGATGATAAAAGAAACTCTGTGTCCATTACACAGCATCTTCCTATTCTCCCATTCCCCCAGTCCATGATAACTACTCTTTTGCTTTAAGTGTCTGTGAATTTTTCTGTTCTCGATCCCTCACATAAGTGGAATCATATGTGTCCTTTTGTTTCTGGCAATATGTGTCCTTCTGTTTCTGGCTTATTTCACTCAGCATAATGTTTTCAGGGTTGATCCCTGTTGTAGCATGTATCAGGATATTGTTTCTTTTTAAGGCTGAATTGTATTTCACTGTCAGTATATACCATAGACATTTGGATTGTTTACACCTTTTGGTTATTTTGAATAGTGCCACAATAAACATTGGTGTACAAATATATATATTTACATGTACATTTATATTTATATTTAAATCCCTGTTTTCAATTCTTTTGTGTATATACCGGAAGTAAGATTGCTAGATTATATGTTAATTCTATATTTAATTATTTGAGGAACTGCTGTATTGATGTCCACAGCCACTGCACCAATTTACATTCCCACCAGCAACGCAATTGCTAGAGTTCCAATTTCTCTACATCATCACTACCACTTGTTATTTTCTGATTCTCAGTGTGGTTTTGAAGTTCAGCATCTTTTCACGTAATCATTGGCCACCTGCATCTTGGGAAAAACACGCCTGTTAAAGTCCTTTGTCTCTTTATTAAATTGGGTTGTTCGTTTGCTATTTTCTCTTTTGGTTACAGTGCTTTTGGTGTCATATTCAAGACGTCATTGTTAAGTCCAATGTTATGAAGCCTCTTGCCTATCTTTTTTTTTCTAAAGTTACCATTTTGTCTCTAACACTTAGGTCTTTAATCCATTTTGAGTTAACTTTTATACATGCTTTAAGGTAAGGGTCCAACTTTATTCTTTGGCATGTAGATATCTAGTTTTTCCAGCACCTTTTGTTGAAAAGACTGTCTTTTCCCCATTGAGCGGTCTTGAAAAACTTGTCAAAATCTTTTGACCATTTACAGAAGAGTTTATTTATGAGGTCTCTATTCTATTCCATTGGTCCATATGTCTGTCTTTTGCCAATATCACATCATTTGGATTACTGTAACTTTGTAATAGGTATTGAAAACAGAAAATGTGAAATCTCCAAATTTTGGTTTTTTTTCAAGACTGTTTTGTCTATTCAAGGTGTATTGAAATTCCATACTAATTTTAGGATGAGTTTTTCTACCTCTGCAAAAAAAGGTAGGTAGATTTGGGTAGTATTGTCATCTTAACAATATTAAGTATTTTAACTCACAAACATAGCTTAATTCTGCTAAACTCTTAAAGAAGAAGTAATGCCAATTCTTCTTAAACTCTTTGAAATAAACAAAGAGTTGGAAATCCTTCCAAACTCATTTTAGGAAGCCAGAATTACCATGATACCAAAATCACACAAGGACACTAAAAGAAAAGAAAATTACAGGCCAATATCCCTGATGAACATAGATGCAAAAATTCTTAAAAAAAGTACTAGCAAACTGAATTCAACAGCACATCAAAAGAATCATTCAACCTGATGAGGTGGAATTTATCCCAGGGATGCAAGGATGGTTTAATATAGGCAAATCAATAAATTTGATACACCACATTAACAAAATGAATGACAAAAACCATATAATCATCTCAATAGATACAGAAAAATCATTTGAAAACATTTAACTTTTTCAATGAAAAAAATTCTCAAGAAATTAGGCACAAAAGGAATATATCTCAACGTAATAAAGCCCAATGCACAGCTAAAATCACATTCAATGATGAGAATTCAAAATTGTTTTTCTCTAAAATCAGGAAAAAGACAAGGATGCCTACCCTAATCACTTCTGTTCAACATAGCACTGAAAGTTCTAGCCAGAGCAATTAGGCAAGGGAAAAAGATAAAAGATATTCAACTTGAAAAGAAGAGTTAAACAATCTCTGTTTGGGGATGATATGATCTTATGTATAGAAAACTCTAAAGCAGCCACCAAAAATATGTTAGAACTAACAAGTGAATTCTATAAAGTTGCAGGATACAAAGCCAACATATAAAAATCACTACAGTTTTTATGTACTAACAATGAACTATATAAAAAAGAAATCCAGAAAACAATCCCATTTCCAATGGCTAATAAAAAGTGAAATACTTGGAAATAAATTTAACCAACGAAGGGAAAGATCTGTACACTGAAAACTAAAACATTGATGAAAGAAACTGAAGCAAACACAGATAAAAAATACTTTGTGTTCATGGTTTGGAGGAATTCATATTAAAATGTCCACGCCACCCAAAGGGATTCACAGATTCATTTCAATCCAATTCCTATCAAAATTCCAATGACATTTTTTAGAGAACTATTTTAAAAATCCTAAAATTTGCATGGAATGACAGAAGACCCCCAATGGTCACAGCAGCCTTAAATAAAAACAGTGCAAGAGGCATTGCCCTAACTGACTTCAAAATATTCTGCAAAGGTGTAGGAATCAAACAGCATAGTACTAGCTAAAAACAGACATATGGACCAATGAAACAGAATAGAAGACCCAGAAATAAATCCGTGCATAGACAGTGTATTGATTTTCAACAAAGATGCCAAGGACATACAATCGGGAAAGGACAGTCTCTTCAATAAGGGATGTTGAAAAAACTGGATATCCATACAGAGAAAAAGGAAATTAGATCCGCATCTCACACCATATACAAAACTCAACTGAAAATGACTGAATACTTAAATATAAGGACTGAAAATGTAAAACTACTAGAAGAAAACATAGAGGAAAAGCTTCATGACATTGGTCTGGGAGATGATTTTTTAGATATAATTCCAAAAGCACAGGCCACAAAAGTAAAAATAGACAAGTATGATTACATATAACTGAACAGCTTCTGCACAGCAAAGGAGTGAAGAATTAGCAATCAACAGAGAGACGAGATGACCTACCAAATGGGAAAAAATATTTGAAAACTATATCTCTGATAAAGTGTTCTTATTCAAAATGTAAAGGGATATGAAAAACTTAATAGCAAAAAGCAAAAAAAAAAAAAAAAAAATTTAAAATCGGCAAAGGACCTGAATAGACATTTTTCAAAAGAAGACATACAAATGTCTGAGAGTTACATAGAAAAATGCTCAGTATCACTAATCCTCAGAGAAATGCAAATCAGAACCACAATGAGATACCATCTTACATCCAATAGAATGGCTATTATCAAAGAGTCAAAAGATAACAAGGAGTTGGTGAAGATGTGGAGTAAAGGGAACCCCTGTACACTGTTAGTGGGAGTAAAATTTGTACAGCCATTCAGAAAACAGTATGGAGGTTCTTCAGAAAATTAACAACAGAACTAACATATGATTCAGCAATTCCCATCTCTTGGAATATATCCAAAGGTTATGAAATCAGTATGTCAAAGAATTATTTGTACTTTCACATTCATTGCAGCATTATTCACAATAGACAAGACACGAACTCAGCCTGGGTCCACCAATGGATGAATAAATAAAGAAAACATGATATACATACACAATGAAATACTATTCCACCACAAGAGAAGACAGTTCTGTCATTTGCAACAACATGGATGAACCTGGAGGATATTATGTTAAGTGAAGTAATCTAGGTGTGAATACTACATAACTTCAATTATATGTGGAATCTACAAACATCGAACACAAAGAAGCGGAAAGTAGAATGATGGTTACAAAGGCTGGTGGAGTGGAGGGGTTGGGAAGATGTTAGTAAAGGATATGAAATTTCAGTTAAACAGGAGGAATAAGTTCAAGGCATCTATTTTATATCATCACGAATATATTTAACACCAATATATTGTATAGTTGAGAATTCCTGAGAGAGTAGATGTTAAGTGTTCCAGCTACAAAGAAATGATAATTATATGAGGTAACGGATATGCTAATTAGTCTAATTTAGCCATTCCATAATGTGAACATATACCAAAACTTCATGTTGTATACCATCAATATCTGCAATTTTTATTTACCTTTTTTAAAATAAATTAACTGTTAAAAAAAGGTTCTGAAAACAGTTTAAGAACTTCATATGCCTACTACCTAAATTTGACACGTTACTATATTGTAATTCCTATGCTGAGATGTAATACATTACAGATATAATGTTATAGGTGCTTTTAAAATGTTTTATATAAGAGGTATTTACACATTCTTTTCTGTTTTTCAGTTCCTTGCTAGATATTTATTCTTTTTGACACGATTATCCAGTTCATTTATATTCACTGCTGTAGAATACTCCACTGTGTAGACCTAGCTTAATTTTTCCTTTGTTCTTCTTTTGATATACATTTAAGTTGTTTCTAATTCTTCGCCATTGGTAAAAATGCTGCAATTCATTCCTTTGTATGTGTCTTGTGCAACATAATACGTGGGTTCATCTAGGGTATACGTAGAGAGAAATAAAGAGGTTTTTGTTTTTTTGTTTTTGTTTTTTTGAGACAGAGCCTCACTCTGTCACCCAGGCTGGAGTGCAGTGGCACAATCTCAGCTCACTGCAACCTCTACCTCCCAGGTTCAAGCAATCCTCCCACCTCAGCCTCCCAAGTAGCTAGGATTACAGGCATACACCACCATGCCTGGCTAATTTTTATTTTTATTTTTTTGTAATTTTAGTAGACATGCGTTTCACCATGTTGGCCAGGCTGGTCTCGAACTCTTGACCTCAAGTGATCTGCCCCTACCACCCAGCCTTCCAAATTGCTGGGATTATAGGCATGAGCCATGGTGCCTGCCCTAGGGTATATATTTAAACATAGAATTACTAAAATAACCAGATATTGCCAAGTTTTTCCAAAATAGTTGTGCCAATAAACATTTTCAACAGCATTTTTATCAATTTTATTTGCCCACATCACACCAACCCCAAGTATTTAAGAATAGTTAGTATGATTTACAATAACAAAGACATAGAACCAACCCAAATTCCCAACAATGACAGGCTAGATAAAGAAAATGTGGTACATATACACCATGGAATACTATGTAGCCATGAAAAGGAATGAGATCATGTTCTTTGCAGGGACATGGATGTAGCTGGAAGCCATCATCCTCAGCAAACTAACACATTAACAGAAAACCAAACACCGCAAGTTCTCACCCATAAGTGTGAGTTGAACAATGAGAACATGGATACAGGGAGGGGTACAACACACATTGGGGCCAGTCGAGGGATTGGGAGGCAAGGGGAGGAAGAGCATTATGACAAATAGCTAATGCATGCAGGGAGTAAAGCCTAGATGACGGGTTCACGGAGGCAGCAAACCACCATGGCACATGTACGCCCATGTATACCCATGTAACAAACCTGCATGTTCTGCACTTCTACCCCAAAACTTAAAGTAAAATAAAAAATAAAATTTTAAAAATAATAGTCAGTATTATTGATGTGAATCCCTCCATTGTTTTCAATGCATTTACCTGACCTATAAAGAGTAAGAATCTTTCCACTGTAAACTTCCATATTGCTTCAGGATTTACTTGTCAAGGTCTATGAAAAATGCCTTGGGAATTTTGAATGGAGGTGAATTTCTCAAGACTTGAAAGCCGCTGAGCCCATAACCTTTATAATCACTTTTGTCGCTATAGCAACTAAACACCACAATCTTAACACCTTGACTTCTACTCGCCCTTCATGTTTTGCCTCCATCAGTGATATTTTGAAGCTATCATATGCCATATACCAGTGTCCCTTTTCCTTCCAGCGTCTATTTCTCAGCATGTCAACAACTCAGTCTCAGAATTCCATCTGGAGGTCCGTTTTCTACAGCTAGTCCTGATACCAATTGCTTACTATCAATTGGGGTCACTACAGAAAACAAAGAGCACCATCAAATGTGTGATCAAGGACTATTTACAACAGTAGGATTTGGACTAAGGGAAAGCAACAAAGGACAGTGAAACATGCGAGATCTAGCAACAGTGAAGAGACTATTCTAACCCTAGTCCAGAAGAACAAATGGTGATGTGATCACCAAACCCCAGAGAAAGTAAATGTAGTTTTAGAAAAGGTTGCCCAATAAGCTCTGTAACCTTTGGTAAAATAATGCAAGCATCCCTTGTGACCCTCACAGGGAGGAAGACTTCTGTCTTGGTTAAGCCTTCTGCTTGGTTAAGCCTTCTGTCTTCACCTATTGCTGACGTACTCTTGGTGCTTGCCATTGACCAAATCTAACCGGATGTCAGAGAGCACAGGAGCCTTATTATGTCTCTGTACAACTCAGCTTCTTAGAACCCATAGGAGGTAGAGAAGAATGAAAGGCGTAGCTAAAGAAGCAAAATAAGATAGCCAGCAGAGCGACATCCCCACGAGGGCAAATTTCTTTATCTCTCTAGAACTTCACATCTCCATTGATACTACTCCAGAGGCAAGCATCAACAATAATTGATATAGTTTTTATGTAAAAATTATATTCAAGTACACGAGAAAACACCAGGATTCCAATGAACCAAAGAGTAAAAGAAAGACAATTCACAAGAGGAAATTCAACTAGAAATGTAAAATAAAATTGGCTATTTGTTGCCAATCAAATGAAAGCTTTGAAGTCACTCAGAAAACTTGAAGCAGTTTGAATAAAGAGTGGAGAGGCAACAGATTACTTAGCGAATATTAAGGAGCAGCATAGAAGATGGTAGGAGGTACATGATATACCTGCATGGTCAAAAAAATTAAAATAGGACGTTGAAGACAGAGAAAATCAATGGCTAGAAAAGGCAGTGGGAATAAAGGAGAAGATCTTGCTTCCTGGTTTCATAGTATCAGAATGGGGGAGTGAGTAAACTCCCATGAGAAAAGAGCAAGGGGCATGCAGCCATCGGGGAAAATCCACAGTGCAGATAAAACAAGGAGGAAGAAAGACAGTTCTAGTAAAAAGGAGAACATCAATATATGATGTTTCTAAGGAATAGAAAAAGAAGGCCAAGAGGAATCAGGGAGAGAATTATAAGAGATCAGCAAGGGGACAGGGTTAGATTTGGTTTGGTTTGAAAACATACAGTAAATATGATGTCTGTCCCTGGTGGTGTTGGTGGAGTAAGAAGGAGGGAGAGAGGGAAGAGATAATAGCATTTTGTCTGTGCTCTAAGCTGTACTCACATATGAGACTATTTCCCTCTCTTCTTTTCAAACCCTACTGGAGTTGTTTTCCCTCATGAAGACTAAAACAGGAAAGTTAATTAATCTTGTTCTGAGGTTGTTCAATATACACATATCTGTATCTGTAGAGAGATCCTTGGGAATACGGTAATTGGCAGATATTCTATTATTTAATGCTTGAAAAATCTCCTCCACTAACCAGTTTCCCTATAGACAGGCACAAGCACATAGGTAAGAAACAATAAGATAATATAACAAAATGTCCTCTATAATTTGTAACTTAACAATGCTGAGAAAACTTTACAGCCTTCAGAAGGAAGTGAGTTCCAGGAAAATCTAGGAGGTATTTCATAACCAATCTATAAAGGCATTAGTAATGACAGAATGTTTCCTGAAAGTGTAAATTCCCATTGAGGATTTGTTTTTAATTTCTGGATTCCCGGAGCCAAAGAAGTTGGTGTATATTTATGAAATACCAAGACACATGAGTTGGCAAGTGTTCACATGCAAAAAACTTATTGGAATTGCGGCATTCTTTGTGACAACATATGACATCAGGATATGTCCTGTCTATCCTGTCTATCACATGCCAGGAGCACTTTTTTTTTCTATGTGGGATGGTTGATCTTGAGTCTGTGGGGAGCAATCTGGCCTCAGATTTCCCCAAGTCCACATTTCTTTGCCTCCAATTCTTACATGTCCAAAGATAAGGAACTATAGACATGCCTTTGTAGGAGGGTAAATATATTATAAAAAAAATTTTTTTTTTACTGTTTCTCAAATAAGTATTATTTTTAAAGATGGACTACCATAGGATTCTCCGGGAATATTTTTTCACTAATCTTTACTCTCTTATTCTTTTTTTTGTTTTTTTTTGGAGACGGAGTTCTGCTTGTTGCCCAGGCTGGAGTGCAGTGGCGTGATCTCAACTCACTGCAACCTCTGCCTTCCGGGTTCAAGCAATTCTCCTGCCTCAGCCTCCCAAGCATCTGGGGTTACAGGCATGCACTACCATGCCTGGCTAATTTTGCATTTTTAGTAGAGACAGGGTTTCACCATGTTGGCCAGGCTGGTCTCAAACTCCTGACCTCAGGTGATCCACCCACCTCAGCCTCCCAAAGTGCTGGGATTACAGGCGTTGAGCCACCACGCCTGGCCTATTCTCTTATTCTTAAGAGATAATTAAGAGTGCAACATATTATCAGCCCCTTCCTGTTGTCTCCCATAAGGTTAAGCAAATTCTTGGAAAAGGGTCATAATGAAGAATCAGGAATTTAAGATAAATTAAAATTCTATGGTGTAGAATTATGGATCTAGAAATCTAGTAAATGAGAGTCTTTCCATTTCTAACTGCAGTGGTTTGGTTTTATGAGGGAAGAGATTCCTACGGCCTAGGAGACAAGAAGAAGTCAGCTTTTGAATCTAGGTACTGACCTTGAATACAACTTTTTTTTACAGATTGTTCCCAACACCAAATCAAAGTAAAAAAATAATCTCACCTGGTTCAAGGTAGGAGGGCGTATTCCAGGAAGAGTCAAAGTAGCATTTTCGCTACACTTCAGATAAAGGAAATACAAATACTTGAGAAAAAGCTAGGTGGAAAAAAAAATGGACAATTTATCACTTTGAAAGAAAAAATTTCTCTTTACCAATCAAGAAGACTAAAAAAAATTTTAAGAGGATGTTCAGTTTAACTACACATCAAACAAATACTCCAGACATCTGAACACAAAAATGAATAAAATGCAGTCCCGCCCATTAATGAGGAGCTCATCTGGTTTGGGGATAGTGGTGGTGATAAGCTTATTATTTATAAATAATACGTGAAGGACAGAGAACCCTTCTCTCAGCAACTCTTTTTAGTGTTTACTCATTTATAACTTAGGAAGCTTAACTTGGCCTTCAAGTTTGGCACAAGGAATATGCCATGGTCTATCAGCCTAGAATCACTCTAGTCTTCTCAGCAGGTTTTTGCCATGAGAGCTGGACAACCTTTTATTCACATGAAAGAATTTGATAACCTTTAGAATGCTCTTAACAGCTGGTTACAGTTAAATAGCAAAATTTAAACTGGAAGTAAAATTCTATAGAACTTGTATGAACACTTACCGTGATATGCTGTGCTGGGATGTCTTTCAAATGAGGCAGAAGAAATGTTTCACTATATGCTGAATGAAGAATTGCATTACTTAGGACTAAAGGAAAAGCTTATTTCAATAATTTATACAAAACTTTTATGTCTTTGAAAGAGCTCTATCACCACTCTCCTAATCATTGGAGATCATGTGGAATACTTTAATTGGTAATTTATTCAGAATACTAATCTTCAGAATTGATAGAGCTTCTGTGTTAGTATAGCTTCTTCTTCCTCTTCTTTTTTTTTTTTTTAAATCTGATGTAGAGATGGGGGTCTTGCCATGTTGCTCAGGCTGGTCTCGGACTCACGGGCTCAGACAATCCTCCTGTCTAAGCCTCCCAAAGCGCTGGGACTACTGGCATAAGCCACATGCCCAGCCTAGTATAGCTTTTTAATTAAAACAAGTTTAAGTAAACCTTACTTAATGTGGCACTGAACATCATCTATTTTCGAACAGAAATAAAAAACAATTGGAAAAGAAAAGAAAAACCTTCAATCACTGAGTTACTCCTTAGTTAGTGCTTGGCAAATAACTATACCCTGTAAAGAGAAACAGAAGGATGCTCTATTTCAAAGGATACAGTAGAGCTGCTCTTTTTGGTATCACAGGGCATGAAGTGGTCTCCTTTGTTTTGGCCTGGGGCTTTTCATTTAACTCTTGATCACACTTATTGCATTTATCTTCTTCAGGATTGAAGCCATTTTGAAGAATTTCAGTTTGTTCTTCCATTTTCTCATCATGTACAGAATTACTACAGTCAAAAACTGACTCCATATTGACATCTGCTTCTTGAAGACTGTCATCAGCAATGCTATGATGTTAAGTGAAAGCAAGAAGTTAATCCTTATCACCAAACTTTTGGGAAAAATTTCATTTTCTAAGCATGGAAGTTTTAGAAATCAAATAATGTAACAGGTTATAAAGTGAAGAAAAAGGACCATTAGAGTGTAACTTACCTTAAGAAAATTTTTAAGCAAGCACAGGTGGCCAATTCAGGAATGTCAGGGAATTGCTGTAGACAGAGTTGTAACAACTGTACATCTTTCTTTTGTAAGGCAATCTCCATTAAGTCAGGACACAAACTAAGACAAAAAAATCTGAATCACTAATACATATTAAGACTCTCAACTGCAGATAATTTATGAGCCTTTTCAGAGTTTCAGAAGATAAGAACTATAAAAAACAAGGTCAGAAGAGTCATGCATGTACAGTGTGGTACACACAAATAGCTACCTGTAAGAAAGCACATGCGTTTGGGTAAGCTGCATCAGACAGTTCCGGGGATAAAATGATGGTTCTGCTTTACACCTTTCCAGAAGTCCTGTTACTGTGTCCCCAATTACAGTATGAAAGTCAGGTGTCTGCTTAATAGCCAAAAATTTCCGTAGTTCTACTTCAATGTGTTTTTCTGAATCTTTCTGAAAGGGCAGAATTAAAGAATTCCGTTTGGCACATTAATAATCTCATTCTGAACTTAACGTTTCCTGGCACAACATGTTCTCAAATGACTAACAGTTTTCATGCATTTCTGCAAAGCTGGAGTTGATACTGCAAAGTTAAATGAGAAACAGGTAAGATAACACCATATCAATCTCACGAGGTGATAGTGAACATCAAAGAAGCCAAAATATTGGATCAGCTCCGACACCCTTAAGATACTACACAGATGTTAGCTATAGCTATAAAGATGATCATAAAAATAAGACAGAATGAGTAGCAGTAGATAGGATTTCTTTGAAATACTTGAGTTGGATTTTTCTTATTTCTAATATTATTTATTTACCATTATGGTTGACAAAAGTTGTTTGGATGGTGGAACCTCTGGCTGTAAACTCACTTCAATTTTTCGTCTCCTTAACTGGAATTAAGTAAATTGATTAGGATCACAAAACAATACAAGAGATCCAATATACATTTAGAGAGATATCAAACACTCCAAAGAGATTAGCACATTTTTGCTCTCATCAATAACTTTTGAAAATAAATATAACTAATAGACTACATGTGGCATTTCTGGATACAGAATGTGAGGTTACTGAGTTCAAGCCTCAAACTGTCCTGTCATTAACATCAAATATATAAGAGCTGTAAGGATAGGATTCATTAAAATAATTCAGTCTTTTTCTGTCTTTCAACATTCACATTAACATTTCAATTTCAACCACGAAACTTACAATTCTTGTTGACTGCTCTGAGTTCTGGGCTCCAAATCCACATTCTTGAGGTGTTTCCCAGTTTACAAAATGGGGCACGACATGAGTTCCTAAGAAAATGCAAAATGCACAATTTCTGGAATGTTCTGACTTAATGATTTTTACCCAACTAAACGATCAAAGAACAATTTAGAAAACCCACTCATACAATTTAAGAGAGACTTTAAAGCCCATGTAATTCTACTGACAACCTCAGATAAGTAAATCATAATATAGTAAAAAGGCTGTATGTTCAACAGCATTAAGCCAACAGAGGAGCCCATCAGTAAACACGGGAGGACAGAGGTATTACTGATTTTGCTCTGGGGGTTCTCCCATTGCCCCTAAAGTCAGAACAACACTGGCATTCAAAACGCAGTGTAGCTCTTCAGCTTACAGCAGTACCTGCAATTTGGACCATTCACAAGTTTCAAACTTGTTTTTTTTTTTCCCTTTTTCTGTGGAGAACGGGGTTTTACTATGTTGCCCAGGCTGGTCTTGAATTCCTGGGCTCAAACTATCCTCCTGCCTCTGACTCCTTAAGGGCTGGGATTACAGGCATGAGGCACCGTGCCTCGCCTGTTCACAAGTCTCGATGAACAGTGCTACATTTCAGAATTAAGAACAAGCTTTACAAGTAAAAGACTGTTGGAAGCTATACGAAACTAGAGGTTAATAAAATGGTTGGTATTAATAAAACAAACGTAAGTTTCTACCTGGATCTTGACTATGCTTGAGTTTTCCAAGAGCACCTGCTAATGATGACACTTCACACTTGTATGGAATCACAGTCAGAGATCTTCCATGCAGCATAAACAAATTTTCCCCATAATACCACAGCTACAAAAAAAGTTATCCAAAACACAAGCAAAATTTTTTTTCTCTTCTAAGATCTGACTCAATAAAGCTTTATCACTTATTGTATAAGCTCTCAGTATTAAAAAGAACAAGGCAAAGTCAAGCAACTTCCCAGAAGAATTTCATATGTAGAGCTTATTAAATAGGCTTATTTTTGCCCAAGTCTGAATGAAGCATAATTTAAAGAATATTTTCCACTCAGAAAACTGTAATCAACATATACACTTTAAAAACCTCAATTGTTTAAAATTAATGCTGTCACTATTAGACATCTATTAACATAACAATTACCAAGGCTATTATAACATGGGCAAACTTCTAATGCTCTGAATTTAAAAACCAGAATTTAACACTTTATATCCTATGATTGTAAAAATAAGACAGGTATGTGAAAAAAAAAGCCTGAAGGAACAATAAAATGAAAAGTTTGCAATAATAAATAATAAAATGATAAAGCAAATAAAATAATAAAATAAGTTGTAATTTAAAAGTTTCTAAGTTTATTCACAATAAAAAATTGTGGGCTGGGCACGGTGGCGCACACCTGTAATCGCAGCACTTTGGGAGGCCAAGGTGGGTGGATCAAGAGGTCAGGAGATTGAGACCATATTGGCTAACATGGTGAAACCCCTTCTCTGCTAAAAATATAAAAAATATAAAAAAAAAAAAATTAGCCAGGTGTGGTGGCACGTGCCTGTAGTCCTAGTCCCACTTGGGAGGCTGAGGCAGGAGAATCGCTTGAACCCAGGAGGCAGAGGTTGCAGTGAGTGGAGATGGCGCCACTGCACTCCAGCCTGGGTGACTGAGCGAGACTCTGTCTCAAAAAAAAATTGTGAATAGTTAATTTTGTTAAAATTACTTGTTCACATATAAATTATAATTAAATTATATGCTGAGAAACCTTGTCTTTTTTTTTTTCATTTTTTATTTTTTCTTCAAAGTACTTCATCTGAGAGAAACCTTGTCTCTTATTCCTCAAATTAGAATTGCCAAAACACCCTATTGCCTTGATTTACATTTTGTTTGCATATGAATATTCATTCACAAAGTAACTAAAACTTACTGTGCACCTTGCTAAGCATTGACAATACAACAGAGAACAAAACACACAAGGAACCCTGCCTCAGGAAGTTCACAGTCTGGTCAGCTTCAATTTTAATTCATTTAAGTATTTTAATGTAATTTCATGGTAACAATTAACATATAATCGAAAAGATTAATTTATTAGAAAAAGTAACAGCTTGAGGGTGTGTAGTTCAAAATACGTAAGTAAAAAGACAAAAGAGCAGCTAAAAACAAAAGCTGTTTTATTAAATAGTTAATTGTTCTGGCAATAATTTAGAATTTTGGGAGTGATAAACCTAAGGAAGTGATTTCAACAATAACCAAACTAAACATAATCTCTCAGGCAAAAAATAATCCTTAATTCAATCAATAACTGCCAAAATACTGGTCAATCGATTGATTGATTGAATGGGATCACACTATGTTGCCCAGGCTGGACTGAAGCAGCTATTCACAGGCACAATCATACAGCACTGCAGCCTTGAACTCCTGCCTCAACCTCCTCTGTAGCAGGGACTACAGACACACACCACCACACCTGGCTTGAAAAGCTGCCAAAATATTTAGGTCCAAAGAGACCTTACAGCATATTTATTAGGCACAAAAATAACTACATTTCTGAGGCAGGAGGATCGCCTGAGCCCAAGAGTTCGAGACCAGTCTGGGCAACACAGTGAGGCCCCATCTCAAAACAAAACACAACAAAATAACTAAATCAGAGAAAGTACTCAAGTGAAACAGCTTACTTGACCACTGGTCCCTTGCGGTAACTCTTTTGAAGTCTGCAGTGTTTGAAATTTTATGTTCCATACAGAGAGGCATTCTATAAAATAAGACATACAAATTCAGAAAAAGTCCCAAGTACAAATATATAAGTTACGCTTTAATTTAGTATACAAATGAATTATGAATACAGTGATTGCCATATGAGCTAGAAGAAATGAGAGCTCTTGGTAAGAAACAGCCTGGCAAGGTGAGCCCTGAGGAAGGGAGGGCTTTATGAATCGGTAATAACAGTGAAAAACACCCAACAAAGAAAAGCCCAAGACCAGATGGCTTCACTGGTAAATTCTACAAATTTAAAAATTAACACTAAATCTTCCCAAACTCTTTCAAAATACAAAAGAGCAGGAAATACTTCCTAAATCCACTCAGGCTTTTGGTTACTCTGATACCAAAGCCAGACAAAAAACACAATACAAAAAAACTATAGCGCAATGACCCTGTGTGTATACATGCACAATAAAAAATCCTCATCAAAATACCAACAAACCAAATCCAACGGCCAATATTAAGATCCATGACCAAGTGGGATTTATTCCAGGGATTAAAGGGTAGTTCAACAAATGAAAACCAGTCAGTGTAGTACATACATCAATAGAACAAAGGGAATAACATATGATCACCTCGGTTGACACAAAGCATTGTACAAACTCCAACACTCTTTCATGATAAAAAACCCAGAAAGCTAGGAAGAGGAAGGAACTTCCTTAACATGATAAAGGACATCTATGAAAAACCCACAATTACCATCACTCAGTAGTGAAAGACTAAAAGCTTTCCCCCTAAGATAAGGAAAAAGACAAGAGTCCTGCCCTGCCCTCTTCCCCACTGCTATTCTACACAACTATCATTACACTGAGTGGTTAAAGACTGAAAACTTTCCCCCTAAAATGAAGAACAAGACAATGAGGCTTATTTTTACCACTTCTATTCAACTTCTAGCCAGAGTAATTAGGCAAAAAGAAGAAAAACAAAAATCCAAATTTTGTTTATTTGTTTTGAGACAGAGTCTCACTGTTACTCAGGCTGGAGTGCAGTGGCATGATCTCGGCTCACTGCAACCTCTGCCTCTTGGGTTTAAGCGATTCTCCTGTCTCAGCCTCCCAAGTAGCTGGGATTACAGGTGCATGCCACCACGCCCGGCTAATTTTTGTATTTTTAGTAGAGAAAGGGTTTCACCATGATGATCAGGCTGGTCTCGAACTCCTAACCTCAGATGATCCACCCGCCTCGGCTTCTCAAAGTGCAGAGGTTTTACAGGTGTGAGCTACCACACCCGGCCAAAAATCCAAATTTAAATGGAGGTAAAACTAACTCTATTCACAGATGACATGATCCTGTGTAGAGAAGATCCCAAAGAATCCACAGGAAAAGATCAGCATTAATTCAGCAAAGTTGTAGGGTACAAGATCAACATACAAAAATCAGATGCTCCTATTTACTAAAAATGAAAAGCAAATTAAGAAAAAAATTCCATGTATATTAGCATCCAAAAGAATAAAATACCTAGGAATAAATTTAACCAAGGAAGTGAAAGCATGTATGCTGAAAGTTATAAAACACTGCTGAATAAAACTAAGGAAGACATAAACAAATAGAGACATCCTGTGTTCATCAATTGGAAGACTTAATATTAATATGGTAATACTGCACAAAGCAACCTACAGGCTCAGTTCAGTCTCTACCAAAATTCCAATGGTCTTTTTTGCAGAAATGGAAAAGCCAACCTTCAAAATCACATGGAATAATTGCAAGGGGCCTAAACAGCAAAAACAAACTTGAAAAGGAAGAACAAAGTTGGAGAGCTCATACTTCCTGATTTCCAAACTGACTATAAAGTTACAGTAATCAAAACAGTGTGGTACTGGCCCAGTGCAATAGACTGAGAGTCAGCTAGGGCCAACTGATTATTCAACAAATGTGTCAGGACCACTGAGGTGCGGGGACAACTGGAGAGTCACATGCAAAGGAATAAAGTTAGTCCCCTATTTTACACATTACACAAAAATAATTAAAAATGGATCAACAACCTAAATATAAGAGCTAAAACTGCCAGGCATGGTGGCTCATGTCTGTAATCCCAGCACTTTAGGAGGCTGAGGTGGGTGGATCACAAGGTCAGGAGTTGGAGACCAGCCTGACCAGCATGGTAAAACCCTGTCTCTACCAAAAATTTAAAAATTAGGCAGGCGTGGTGGCACATGCCTGTAATCCTGGCTACTCAGGAGGCTGAAGGAGGAGAACTGCTTGAACTCGGGAAGCAGAGGTTTCTGTGAGCCGAGATCACGCCACTGTACTCCAGCCTGGGTGACAGAGCAAGACTCTGTCTCAAAAAAAAAAAAAAAGAGCAAAACCACAACATTCTTCAAAGAAAATGTGGGGATAAGTCTTTATGACCTTAGATTTGGCCATGGATTCTTGGACATGGCACCAAAAGCACAAGCAACAAAAGAAAAACAACGACTGGGCTTCATGAAAGTTACAACTTTTATGCACCAGGGACATTATCAAGAAAGTGAAGACAACTTACGGAATGGGAGAAAATATTTGGAAATCATATGTCTGATAAGTGTCTAGTAACTAGAATGTATAAAGAATGCTTGTAATTCAACAATAAAAAGACAAACAACCTAATTTAAAAATAGGCAAAGGACTCGAATAGACATTTCTCCAAAGAAGACATATAAACAGCCAATGACCATATGAAAAAATGTTCAACACCCTTAGTCATTAGGGAAATGCAAATCAAAACCAATCTGAAGTACCACCTCACACCCACTAGGATAACCAGAACTCAAAATAAGGAAAATAGTCACGTGTGAGCAAGAATGTAGGAAAACTGGGAACCATTGTACAATGCTGGTGGGAATGTAAAATGGTTCAGCCACTGCGGAGTCTGGCAGTTCTTCGAAAAGGTAAACGCAATCAATAACTAAAAGAGTATAACTAAAACATTTGTAACGTGAAGAAATGACAAATGCCTGAGGTGATGGATACCCCATTTACTTTGATGTGATTATTATGCATTGCATGCTTGTATCAAAAAATCTCATGTACTCCTTAAATACCTATACCTATTATGTAACCATAAAAATTAAAAAATGAAAACTTAAATATAGAATTAACATATGACCCAGTAATTCCCCTTCTAGGTAGATTATATCCCAAAGAATTAAAAACTAGTACACGAACAAATACGTGCACATCAATGTTCATAGCATTATTCACAACCACCAAAAGGTGGAAATAGCTGAAATATCCATGAATGGATGAACAGATAAACACATTGTGTTATATACATACAATGGAATATTTTCATACCCTGAAAAGGAAAGAAACACTGACATATGCAAACACTGACATATGCAACAATGTAGATGAACCTCAAAAACATTTGGCTACCCAGGCGTGGCAGCTCATGCCTGTAATCCCAACACTTTGGGATCCTGAGGCAGGAGGATCTCATAGCAAGACCTTCATTGCTACTAAAAACAAAATACAAGAAAGTCAGACACAAAAAGTATTGTATGATTTCATTTACACAAATATTCCTAATATGTAAATCCATAGAAGAATGGAGATTGGTGGTTGCCAGCGGTAGGGGGTGGAGGAGAATGAGGAGCAACTGCCTAATGGGTCCAGAGATTCCTTTTGACAGGTTGAAAATGTTTTAAAACTAGACAGAAGTTGGCCAGGTGCAGTGGCTCACGCTTGTAATTCCAGCACTTTGGGAGGCTGAGGTGGGTGGATCACTTGAGGTTAAGAGTTTGAGACCACCCTGACCATCATGGTGAAACACCATCTCTACTAAAAATAGAAAAAAAAAAAAAATTAGCCAGGCGTGGTGGCGCATGCCTATAATCCCAGCTACCTGGGAGGCTGAGGCAGGAGAATCGCTTGAACCCAGGAGGTGGAGGTTGCAGTAAGCTGAGATCCTGTCATTGCACTCCAGCCTGGGCAACAAGAGTAAAACTCCAACTAAAAAAAACAAACTACACAGAAGTGGTAGCTGCACAACAAAAGCCAGTGGATCGTTCCCTTTAAAGTAGTTCATTTTTCTTCTACAAGGGCCTACCAAAAATTAAAAATAAATGAAAGTAAAAAATGAAAAAAAAAAAAAGTAAAAAAAAGCATTAAAAATTTTTAAATAAAACAGTCCATTTTATATTATGTGAATTTCATCTTAATTTAAAAAAACAACGTATGGTTCACGTATGGCAATAGAAGAGTGATGAGACACAGTGTGGGGCAGCCATCCAACGAAATTCAATGAGATAGTACGCAGATGAAATATTAAAACAACAAGGAAGAGAAAAGAATATTATATGCAAAGATCTCTGAGAGATCTTGGGTAGGTGAATAAACAAGGTACACAACAGTAGGTATGGTGTGCTACCACATGTGTTAAGCGAGGAGGGAAAAAACCCTTAAGTAGTAGTAGTATTTGCTTGTATATGGACCAAAAAAAAACCGTGGAAAGAAACACAGGAAACTCTATAGCAGCTAGCGGGGTTTTTTTGGCAGGGAAGTAGAGCAGAAATAAGAAAGAGAGGAAGATGGGAGGGGAGAGAGGAGAAGCACAGCATAGTCAAGTGGTGAAGAGCCAGGACTTAAGAGCGGCAGAGGAAGTGGCCTAACAGAGTTAACAACCTATTCTGATTGAATCCTAGTTCCACTACTAATAATCATCCCTAAAAGAGGGTTGATAACTGTATTATGGTTGTTAGAGGAGTAAATGATACAAATAATGAGATAATCTTAGTAAAGTGCCAGGCACATGGTTTAGTTATACTATAACTAGGAGCTCCTGTTTTTTTTTTTCCTTTGAGACAGTCTTACTCTGTCAATCAAGCTGAATGGAGTGGGGCAATCTCGGCCTCCAGGGTTTGTGCGTCAACACGCCCAGCTAACTTTTTGTATTTTCAGTAGAGACACTGGCTTTCACCATGTTGGCCAGCTAGTCTCAAACTCCTGGCTTCAAGCAAACTGCCCATCTTAGCCTTCCGAAGTGCTGGGATTAGAGGCGTGAGCCACCATGCCAGGCGGGAGCTCCTATCTTAATAATATGCAGGAGAAACACAGAACAAAGTACACAGGTGAGGATGGGCATATCAAGTGTGTAGTCAATAGAGAGCCTCGCCTGAATAAAGAAGAGAGTTCTTGCTCAGAATTTGGAAGAAAACGTTGGAAAAGGTGGATGAGTCTAGACCGTGAAGAGACTTATGCTAAATGATAGATTCTGATTTTTCTAGTGAAGGCTGGGGTCTGCGATCCTCCACCGGTAAGGAGCAATCGTGTTCTTCATGACGGACTAAAAAGTCTGGAGGGGAGTTGGTGGGTAGGGAGGTGAGATGGTGACAAGAATCCTGTTCAGAAGTCACAGAGACTAAAAGCACACTATTAGGTCCCACATTTCAAAGTGTCCATGTCCTGTGGATTTCCATGCTGTGAAATGTTGCTAGGAATCCAATCCTCAAATGCAAGGCTTACTAATGTTTCAAATACTTGCAGGCTAGTATAAAGAAGTGTTTTTAAAAGATTAATCAGCCAGGCATGGTGGCTCACACCTGTAATCCCAGCACTTTGGGAGGCCGAGGCAGGTGGATCACGAGGTCAGGAGTTTGAGACCAGTATGGCCAACACGGTGAAACCCCAACTCTACTAAATACACAAAAATTAGCTGGGCGTGGTGGCTCACGCCTGTAGTCCCAGCTATTCAGGAGGCAGAAGTCGCAGTGAGCCCAGATCGCACCACTGCACTCCAGCCCGGGCAACAGAGTGAGACTGTGTCTCAAAAAAAAAAAAAGATTAATCAAAGCAAAATAAAAATAAAAAGCCGGAGAGAGATCCAAGATGGCAGATTAGCAACAGCCCAGGATTGTAGCTCCCAGTGAAATCACAGAGAGCGAGTGGACACTGCAATTTCAGACGAATTTCTGTTGTCCACAAACTGGGAGCTACCCAGCGGAGGAGCCACACGGGTTGCCAGCATGACTCTTTTGGCCGGCGCGCCTGTTTTGCCGGCACCCCCGCGCAGCGCAGCACTTCTCAGAGCGGAGTATACTGGACTGGGTGCCCTTTGAGTAGGGCTCGGCTGGTCCCATCCCCACAAGGAGAACAGCAATTGGAAGCACTGAGGACTGAGAGTTTCACAGCAAGCACAGCTGAACCCGGGAAGGCCTAGCTCTGTGGGAAAGGTGCATCCGC
>CAUYLG010014967.1:0-41386 GCA_963573385.1 Cacajao melanocephalus | reverse complement strand
GTAATTCACCACATAAACAGAACCAAAGACAAAAACCACATGATTCTCAACAGATGCAGAGGCCTTCGACAAAATTCAACAGCCCTTTATGCTAAAAACTCTCAATAAACTAGGTATCTACGGAATGTATCTCAAAATAATAAAAGCTATTTATGACAAACCCACAACCAATATCGTACTGAATGGGCAAAAACTGGAAGCATTCCCTTTGAAATCTGGCACTAGACAAGGATGCCCTCTCTCACTGCTCCTATCCAATATAGTATTGGAAGTTCTGGCCAGAGCAATCAGGCAAGAAAAAGAAATAAAGGGTATTCAAATAGGAAAGGAGGAAGTCAAATTCTCTCTATTTGCAGGTGACTGATAGTATATTTAGAAGACCCCATGGTTTCAGCCCAAAATCTCCTGAAACTGATAAGCAACTTCAGCAAAGTCTCAGGATACAAAATCAATGTGCAAAAATCACAAGCATTCCTATAAACCAATAACAGACTTAAAGAGAGCCAAATCAAGAATGAACTGCCATTCACAATTGCTACAAAGAGAATAAAATACCTAAGAATACAACCAACAAAGGATATAAAGGACCTCTTCATGGAGAACTACAAACCAATCCTCAAGGAAATAAGAGAGGACACAAACAGATGAAGAACATTCCATGCTCATGGTTAGGAAGAATCAATATTGTGAAAATGGCCATACTGCCCAAAGTAATTTATAGATTCAACAGTATCCCCATCAAGCTACCAATAACCTTCACAGAACTGGCAAAGACCACCTTAAACTTCATATGGAACCAAAAGAGAGTCCGCATAGCCAAGTCAATTCTAAGCAAAAAGAACAAAGCTGGAGGCATCACTCTACCTGACTTCAAATTATACTACAAGGCTACAGTAATCAAAACAGCATGGTACTGGTACCAAAACAGAGATATAGACTGATGGAACAGAACAGAGGCCTCGGAAGCAATGCCACACATCTACAACCATGTGATCTTTGACAAACCTAACAAAAACAAGCAGTGGGGAAAGGATTCCCTGTTTAATAAATGGTGTTGGGAAAACTGGCTAGCAGTGTGCAGAAAGCAGAAACTGGACCCCTTCCTGACACCTTACACTAAAATTAACTCCAGATGGATTAAAGACTTACACATAAGACCTAACACCATAAAAACCCTAGAAGAAAACCTAGGCAAAACCATTCAGGACATAGGCGTAGGCAAGGACTTCATGACTAAAACACCAAAAGCATTGGCAACAAAAGCCAAAATTGACAAATGGGATCTAATTAAACTCCAGAGCTTCTGCAGAGCAAAAGAAACAATCATTAGAGTGAACTGGCAACCAACAAAATGGGAAAAAATTTTGCAATCTACCCATCTGACAAAGGACTTATATCCAAAATCTACAAAGAACTAAAACAGATTTACAAGAAAAAAACAAACAAACCCATTCAAAAGTAGGCAAAGGATACGAACAGACACTTTTCAAAAGAAGACATATATGAGGGCAACAAACTTATGAAAAAATGCTCATCATCACTGGTCATTAGAGAAATGCAAATCACAACTACATTGAGATACCATCTCACACCAGTTAGTATGGCGATCATTAAAAAATTGGGAGACAACAGATGCTGGAGGGGATGTAGAGAAATAGGAACACTTTTACACTGTTGGTGGGAGTGTAAATTAGTTTAACCATTGTGGAAGACAGTGTGGCAATTCCTCAAGGACCTAGAAATAGAAATTCCATTTGAACCAGCAATCCCATTACTGGGTATATATCCAAAGGATTATAAATCGTTCTATTATAAGGACACATGCACACATATGTTCACTGCAGCACTGTTTACAATAGCAAAGACCTGGAACCAACCCAAATGCCCATTGATGATAGGCTGGACAGGGAAAATGTGGCACATATACACCAAGGAATACTATGCAGCCATAAATAACGGTGAGTTCATGTCCTTTGTAGGGACATGGATGAAGCTGGAAACCATAATTCTCAGCAAACTGACAAAAGAACAGAAAATCAAATACCGCATGTTCTCACTCATATGTAGGTGTTGAACAATGAGAACACGTGGACACAGGGAGGGGAGCATCAGACACTGAGGTCTGTGGCGGGGGGGGGGACTAGGGGAGGGACAATGGGAGGTAGGGAGTTGGGGAGGGATAACATGGGGAGAAATGCCAGATATAGGTGATAGGGATGGAGGCAGCAAACCACATTGTCATGTATGTACCTATGCAACAATCCTGCATGTTCTTTACATGTACTCCAGAACCTAAAATGCAATTTTATATATATATATATATATATATATATATATATATATATATAAAGTTGAATTCAAAAAAATAAATTTTGACCATCTCCATCCCAATCCAATCCATGCATAGGAATAAAAAGAAGTCGTGAAATAAAGAAACATTTCAGAGGATTAAAATATGACGATGAAAACACTGTCTTCTAAGAAGTACACTCAGTTTGCACATTGTTAGCATACTGGAATTGTTTGTTATTCCAGTATGCTAACAATCCTTTAATTGAATTTTTGTCTGTATATTCTCTTGACAGTCTAGGTCATAAACTTCCCCAGCAAATGCCCAGTCTTTTCTATGTTTTGTATTGCTCCCTAGAGGACTTATTATGGTGTTTCTGCCCATTGCTGTGACTCAAATCATTTTGATTGGCACATAGAAATTATTAGTCCTAAAAACTGCTTGACATAATTCCTTGGCAAAAGTAAAATCAAAAACAGTTTTTACACATTAGTAGACCAATTATACGTAGTGACATGTTTCGCATTCTTTGAATTCATGCTTTGCTCAAACGTCCTAATTATTTTTCCATTTTACAATTTTTGTCTTTTTTTAATTTGATTCAGACTAGCTCAGCACTCTATCTTGAGTACTGTTTCAGCAGCAAACCAGCCATTATAATTTACAAAATCTATTGTCTCAAAAATAAAAGTAGTTAGAGCTGTCAAGTGTTATCTATTTTATAACAACATAAATAATTTATGCTTGTTAATAATTATGGACCTTATATTATTATCAGCTTTAAAGAGGTTATTTCTCTTCTTTGTAGAACAGCTATATGTTTACATCAGCTGAGTTCTAACGACTCTGACTTATGAGTCAAGTTGCAACAGTATATTATTTTAAGAACGCATTACATAGTATTACAACTAATTTTTAAAAATATCTAGCACAGTTTTTCATCATTTAAAGGAATATATTATACATTCTATAATGCAAAAAACTAATGTGTCTATAGCAAAGACAACTCTACCAAGAAGCTATTAGCTACTTAGGCTCCTGATCAGACTGAGGAAAAAGCATACTGGTATTGTCTTACAGTTTAAATACAGCCTAGAGTTCTGAGCAACAGTTAGTATCTGAGCACAAAATATAATTAGAAAATTCATGACAGGACTGATGAAGTTTATTTGTAATCATGATGAGTTACCTTTGCAAGACTCATAGGTAAAATTAAAGACCAATGCAGACAGTAACTGCAACGTTGCATAATGGTGTAGAATTAAGCACCCCAGTCATTTTAATGTTTTACATTTGAAGCATCATCTTGGGTTTCTTAGAAGCCATTCCAGGGCCCAATCTGAAATCACTTTTTTCCTTTGTAATGTAATTGGTCAAAGTTGTGAATAGGGTTGCCTTAACTTAAAGATGGTCCTGGCAGGGCGTGGTGGCTCACATCGGTAATCCCAGCACTTTGGGAGGCCAAGGTTGGAGGATCACAAGGTGAGGAGTTCAAGACCAACCTGGCTAAGATGGTGAAACCCCATCTCTACTAAAAATACAAAAAATTAGCCGGGCATGGTGGCTGGCACCTGTTATCCCAGCTACTCAGGAGGCTGAGGCAGAGAACTGCTTGAACCCAGGAGGTGGAGATTGCAGTTAACCAAGATCACGTCATTGCACTCCAGCCTGGGCAACAAAGCAAGACTCCATTAAAAAAAAGAGAGAGAGAGAGATGGCCCTACCCCAAAGAAGCAATGACAAAATCTCCCATTTTCTAAATCACTCACTTTTAATACATCACTCTCTTCTCACTGTCTGTAGCAGATAATGAAAGCTACTAAAATATCTATATTGCTTCCACATTAGAATGGCAGCAAACATAACCTCAGGAATAATTTAAGCGTGGAGGGATGGAGGGGAGACTAGGCAGCATTGCTGCCATTAAGGGGCTAAGAATACATTGGGGCAGAGAAGTTTCTTTGAACACAGTTTGATTAATCAGGGTAGTAAGAAAATGTCAGCTCCATGGGGATTTGGAAAATGTGTGCAGTTTTCTGAAATAAACCACATGGCTAAAAATCAATGCAATTCCTTGCAGCTGAGCCCAGCTGAAGGCCATTGTCTTTATCTAGTTATCAGGAGTCGCTGCCTGCCTCAACCCACAAGCGCCTCCGTTTAGCCAGGTGTTTCCAATTTTATGCTTAGTTTCAATGCTCCCGCTGGGGTTGTTTCCTGCTGACAAAGGATGACATAATGACTCTGACATAGAGGAACTGCTAAGGTTCCATATTGAGACTTCTTTTTGTAGCCAATGCATGATTTGGGGCCAGATTTCTGCTGGGAACATGGCCCTTTTCTGTCTCCTTTGGTAGATTAAAAAAATTCCTTCCCTATATCCCAGCTCCTTCCCTACATCCTACAATTGTTGTTGTTTGTATACATCTTTGACCTTCTGCCTGGACCCAGGTTTTGGATCTGTACCCGTTGTCTAGCTTTGGGCTATCTGAGCTGACACTCTATCCTGCTGGGTTCCAGATCCTCTGGTCCAGCATAACTAGAAGTTCCTAAGCACTCGTCCATGTCTAAGAGGTTTCTAATCCCATCCACTGGCTGCATTCCTATCCTCTCCTAAATGGAGATAGTAATATCCATTTTATAATCCTCGTAAGGCTTCCTAAGGATAATAGGAGTTAAAAGATAATTTTTGAAGACTAAAATGATGATTATTCTATGAATATGAAATAGATATGTTTCAAAGATTTTATTGAAATCCTTAACGAGGAAACATGTAAGACATTACAACCAGTTCAAAGAGCAAACACATACACGGACAGTCTGAAATGCTGAAATGAATTAGAAGACACAAAACCTCTTCTGCAAGAAACATGGGTGGTGTCAATGGAATATTCATAGATAAAATTCATTTGCCTTACTATCAGTTTTCTATAGCCTATGTTAAAGATAATGAAAAGAACAACCTCTAGAGAATTAGATAACCAGGAAGAATATACTTGAGGTCACCTAACAGTCCACTAAAAAGACATCTAGTAATCTACTTTTGCCCATTTCAGAGTCTTTTACAGCCTTTCCTGGTATATGCAGAAGTATATTTGTGCCAAAGAATTTTGAGAATAACATTTATGTACCAAAAGTAATTTGTCAGAGATACACACTTTTCTACTGATAAAAGAAGAGCATGTGATCATATACACCCTTCTTCACCACCATTAAAAAATAAAAGTTGTTGTAAGATTAAGTGAGATGCTTATGTTCTGAACAATGATACCAGGGACGTAATAAATGGCAGGCATTTAAAAACAACAAGCATCAACATCTGCACACATATATATAAACTTACACGGGTCTATTCAAAAGGTGTATAAAACTTTGCCCAGGTCTTTTCTTGTATTAAATTAAAAGAATACTATGGTGCTCTTATACTCAAAGAATAAAATATTTTATTTCTTCTGACCTCTCCCTTTTATTCATTCTACCACTACCATCTCAGTTATCTCTAGGTCCTAATGTCCTGTTCTGAACTTGGTGGTATAAGCAAAGGGTTACAAACTCCTGATAATAAGAATCTCCTGGACTAAACCAAACCTTGTCTCCAAGAAAAGGTCTTGGGGATTTTAACAAAGCATCCCAGGTAATTCTAATTATCAGGCAAGCCTTAGAAACGCTAGGATGAGCAGTAACCTGGAGCCTGGCAATGAAGAGAGTAATCTACAGAAGAGTATAGACCATTGATATGGTTTGGCTCTGTGTACACACTCAAATCTCATCTTATAGCTCCCATAATTCCCACATGTTGTAAGGGGGACCCAGTGGGAGATGATTAAATCATGGGGGTGGGTCTTTCCTGTGCTGTTCTAGTGATAGTGAATGGAGCTCACGAGATCTGATGGTTTTAAAAATGGGAGTTTCTCTGCACAAGCTGTCTCTTTTTGCCTGCTGCCATCTATGTAAGATGTAACTTTCTCCTCCTTGACTCCCACCATGATTGTCAGGCCTCCCCAGCCATGTGGAACTGTACATCCATTAAACTTCTTTCTTTTGTAAATTGCCCAATCTTGGATATGTTTTGATCAGTAGCATGAAAACAGACTAATATAACTTGGTATGAGAACTGGGGTGCTGCTGAAAAGATACCCGGAAATGTGGAAGCAACTTTGGAACTGGTAACAGGCAGAGGTTGGAACAGCTTGTGGGGCTCAGAAGAAGACAGGAAAATATTGGAAAGTTTGGAACTCCCCAGAGACTTGTTGAATGGCTTTAACCAAAATGTTGATAGCAATATGGACAATAAAGTCTAGGCTGAGGTGGTCTCAGATGGAAATGAAGAACTTGTTGGGAACTGGAGAAAATGTGACTCTTGTTATGTTTTAGCAAAGAGACTGGCAGCATTTTGTCCCTGTCCTAGAGATTTGTGGAACTTTGAACTTGATAGAGATGATTTAGGGTATCTGGCAGAAGAAATTTCTGAGCAGCAAAGCATTCAAGATGTGACTTGGGTGCTGTTAAAGGCATTTAGTTTGATAAGGGAAGCAGAACATAAAAGTTTGGAAATTTTGCAGCCTGACAATGCAATAGAAAATAAAATCCCATTTTCTGAGGAGAAATTCAGGTGGGCTGCAGAAATTTGCATAAGTAACAAGGAGCCAAATGTTAACCCTCAAGACAATGGGGAAAATGTCTCCAGGGCATATCAGAGGTCTTCATGGCAGCCCCTCCCATCATAGGCCTGGAGGCCCAGGAGGAAAAAAAATGGTTTCATGGGCTGGGCCCGGGGTCCCTGTGCTGTGTGCAGCCTAGGAACTTGGTGCCCTGTGTCCCAGATGCTCCAGCCATGGCTGAAAGGGGCCGATGTAAAGCTCAGGCCATGGCTTCAGAGGGTACAAACCTCAAGGCTTGGCAGCTTCCATTTAGAGTTGAGCCTTCAAGTGCACAGAAGTCAAGAATTGAGGTTTGGGAACCTCCACATAGATTTCAGAAGATTACTGAAAATGCCTGGATACCCAGGCAGAAGTTTGCTGCAGGGACAGGGCCCTTATGGAGAACCTCTGCTAGGGAAGTGCAGAAGGGAAATATGAGGTTAGAACCCCTACACAGAAAACCTGCTGGGGTACCTCCTAGTAGAGCTGTGAGAAGAGGTCCACAATCCTCCAGAACCCAGAATAGTAGCACACACTGCTTGCACTGTGTGCCTGGAAAAGCTGCAGACACTCAATACCAGCCCATGAAGGCAGCTGGGAGGGAGGTTGTACCCTGCAAAGCCACAGGGGTGGAGCTGCCCAAGACCATAGGAACCCACCTCTTGCATCAGCATGACCTGGATTATGTGAGACATAGAGTCAAAGGAGATCATTTTGGAGCTTTAAGATTTGACTGCCCTGCTGGATTTTGGACTTTCATGGGGCCTGTAGCCTCTTTGTTTTGGCCAATGTCTCCCATCTGAAATGGCTGTACCCTCATCGTATCTAGGAAGTAATTAACTTGCTTTTGATTTTACAGGCTCATGGCTGGAAGGGACTTGCCTTGCCTCAGATGAGGCTTTAAACTGTGGACTTCTGAGTTAAAGCTGAAATGAGCGGAGACTTTGGGGGTCTGTTGGGAAGGTATGATTGGTTTTGAAATGTGAAGATATGAGATTTGGAAGGTGCCAGGGTCAGAATGATATGGTTTGGCTCTGTGTCCCCAGCCAAATCTCATCTTGTAGTTCCCATAATTCCCACATGTTGCGGGTGGGACCTGGTAGGAGATGAATGAATCATGGGGACGGGTCTTTCCCATGTTCTTGTGATAGTGAATGGGTCTCATGAGATCTGACGGTTTTAAAAATGAAAGTTTCTCTTCATGAGCTCTCTTTTTGCCTGCTGCCATCCACATAAGATGTGACTTGCTCCTCTTTGCCTTCCACTATGATTGCCAGGCCTTCCCAGCCATGTGGAATTGTACATCCATTAAACCTCTTTCTTTTGTAAATTGTCCAGTCTCAGGTGTGTCTTTATCAGTAGCATGAAAACAGACTAATACACAGACTAATACAACCGTAAAAGCTGCTGACTGAATAAAACCATATATTTCATCATGCCTGTCGGGTGGAAGGCACTAAGATTGGGGTTAAGGGAAATTCAATTTGTCTTAAACGCCTGTGAGGACACATGTACAATGATGAAAGGGAACATCACCTCAAAACCATGAAGAGTCCATGAGCCTGCAGTTCACCTGATGAACTAAACCCATGAAGTGAAATGTTTTACAACATAATCATTGAATACCCTAAGCTTAATAATTAAGCAATGTCTTTTGTCAGTTTTTGCTTATTCAAATCATTGTGATATTTTATATCAAAACATAGATTTAAATTAAGTACTTTATTTTCCCCTCTAATAATTTCATCTGAAATTAATTTCTTTGTAAAAATTCCAACTCAAAGGACATTTCTCTCATGGGCAATTGCAGAAGGAATTGGCTAAGTCTAAAACCACAGCACAGTTTACATATGTAAACAGAAGCATCTCATTTTGAGAAAAATCTCAGAAGATTCTATTATAAATATAAACATCCATCTTGAAAAGAGACAGGATTTTAACATTTTCACTCCCAGAAACCATGTAAAAATGTCAAAGCTGATTCTCAATATTAATAGTCAGAGCTGTCCTTCAGCATCTCAGAAAAATTCATGCAAATACTCTTCATTGATATGAGGAACACTAGGAAAATTGCATTTAATACACATGTTGTTTCAATAATATATAAAATTTAGAAAGGTAAAAGAAAACTATTAGTTCCTTTTGAAAGAAAGAGAACACGGTATTTAAAGAACGCATTAGGTGTCTCAGAAAGATAAGATATTAAGTATTTGCTGAGAGCCTACTGTATGCGCTAAACAGCAGTGGTTACAAAGGGAATAAGAGACGTAGGTTCTGTCCTATATGGCTGCAGTTCTTTTTGAGAGAAGACACACCAGATTTTGTCAACTACTTTTATTTATTTATTTTTATTTTATCAACATAAAAGTATTCCTGCCCGTTTACTGTGTATTTTGGTCCTGTCTATTCAAACCGTGAATTTGGACAATCAATCATTTAACTTCCTTGCAATGTGGAGGGAATAGAATGCTTACATCATTCGTGTTATTGTGGGGAACAAATGCATGTTAATGCACTTTGTAAATGATGAAGTACCTGGAAAATGCTAGTTCCTGTGAGTTCATTGATTCTGCACAGATGTGAAAGCTCTAACATTATTTGCAGAAAGGGGGAACTGGTCCAGACTGCCTGATGCTGCATCAAGGAAAACCAGGCCAAATTGATTTAAGCTCTTTCAGAGATTGTAGAGAAAGGATATTTGAGCCTCAAAAATCTAGAAATAAAATGCAATGTGAGTTAGCCTAGGTTTACATGGAACTTGTCAGAAACTCTGACTCCTCCAGGACAATATAAAACAAGTCAACTGTGAAAGAATTCCCCATCCTATTGGTATTTTTCACTTGCATAATTCCCTTAGTTAACAGGGTCCTCTCAGTGAAATCAAATACACTCATTCTTCACACACAGTTGACAGAAAAATTAGAAGCCCTTTTGAAGTTGTTATTTTCTTCAGTATACAAAAGATGTATTTGATGGATTGTTCTCTGAGTACCGTAATGTTGGTTTCCTAAGAATGATTTCATCAATGTTATTAGAACAATGAAATCAGTAGCAACTTTAAAAACAGTATCAATCTCAGCTGAGGCGATTATAAAATATAACGTTATCCCTAACACTCTGCTTCTATACATTGGAGTCCCTTTTATTATGTGTTCCATCAAACAGACATTCTTTGAATTTTGCAGTGACTCATAAAAATGTCAGGAGTGATTATTCCAGATCGTTGTGACAAAACAGCTCTTTAGTATAATATGCTTACCCATCAAGACTTTGAAACAAAAAAGGCATTGTGGTAGGAATATATTAGAATCGTTCTAAAGAGGTTGTTGGGATAGAGATAATTAGCTTTGCCCAGTGCCAAATTAATATTTTCTACAATAGATTTCCAAAGAAATTATGTCAATGCAGTGGAAAAGAAATGAGAGACCCACATGGTATATTTAGAGAAAGACTAGGATGAAGAAATTTAAAAATGGAGGTTGCTAAGGGAATACAGGCTCAGTGCAGTTTGTTGTTTTTCCTCTTTTATTTTTTTAATGCTCATAGGGAAACAATGCAAACTGGACAGTTAGTGAGTCTCCAAACCCCAAATCTCACTCAAGTGATCAGCACTAAAAATTGTGGTGTGTCTCTCTATAAGTCATTTTCTGAATATATGTGTTGTGTGAATATCCATGTTATACACACATACATACATATATGTATATACATACATACATCTAATAAATATCCATGTCTTGCTTTTTTCACTTAAATATATAGCTATTGGAGACCATTTACATAAAGTGCTAGATAGGCAGTTAAATTAAAAAAGAAGTTGTAGAAAACAAATGATAATTTCTAAATCAATAGCTCTGAGCTCTGACTGAAAACTAGAATCACCTAAGGACCATTTAAAAAATACTGATGTTAGGGATCTACCCCAGATCAGGTATCTGGATTTTTCAAAGCTCCCTAGGTAAGCCTAACATTCATCAGCTGCTTAGGTGCTAGGAAGATAAGCACCAGATCTTTTCAACATGCTTCATAAGATCAATGTACACTATGTAACCACATGCAAGAGAAGTCTTTCGTTTTTAGTAATCCATATTGATTGCAAGAAATTTAAGAACACAAAAGAGAGAGAGAGAAAGGGGTTCAGAAACACACAGCCACTTGAGTTCTTAGTAAATACCACCAGATAAACCAACAAAACAAAAATAGCCTACAAACCTGCCTAAGGCTAAGAACCTTAAGAAAATCATATTTTTTTTTCAGAAAGTATTACTAAAAGGAAAAAATTGCCTTTCCGTAATTCAAAGTCCCTCTCAATTCAAGTAGCATTTTCTCTGAAATTCATTCAAAAGAGCATTTATTGAGCAGTTGCTATATACTACATACTGAGGTTACAAAGAAAGGAAATAATCCCTGTGCTTCGGAAAGTTAGCATCTCCTTCAGTGGTTTTCAAACTACAATTTTGCCTGCTAAAGGCTTTCTTGCAATGCAATCTAAATGGAAGGTGGATATCTTCAGGATTTCAGGGAAGAGCTGCTTCAGTTGACACAGCAAACAAGATTAGAGCCTAAATTCCTATAGGTCTGTCTGCCCTACCCAATTTCACCATAGAAATCACCAAAGAACCCCTATCTGCTCCAAAGAGCACAGTAGGAGAGTGCTCTAGCCTAACAAGCTGATGGCAGTCACGTCAACCTTCAGATTGAACAAAAGTCCAGAACAGTGCTCACCAAGGTGGGATACGTGCAAAACGATCCACAAGCAAACAAAAAGAAAATATTAAAATTCTCAATCATAGCCTTTATAAAAGTCGATGTTGTTGAATTTTAAAATGTAAATAATTTATTTGTACAGCAGTTCATTCAAAAATCTGTAATTATATACATTAGGTTGAATGGTATGAACTTCCATTTGTATAAATCAAAATATTTGCAGTTTTATGCGGCTCAGCCTAATATGCATAATTAAAAATTGTGTGCATTTCATATGGTTCAACCTATGCATCAGGGTTTTGAAACCTCAGCTTTGCTGACATTTTAGGCTAGATCATTCTTTGCTGTGAGGTGATGCCCCATGCATTTGCGATGTTTAAGAGTATCCTTGTCCTTTTCCTCCTAGATGTCTACAGCACCACTCCTCACCCTCCTCCCCAATCACTGCAGCAACCCAAGTGTCTCCAGACATTGTCGGTTGTCCCCTGGGAGACAAAAGCATCTCCTGTTAATAACCATTGATCTGTATCGTGTACAGATGCAGACTTTTAAAGACTGAATGAATGATTAAAATAGTTTGGAGTCCACTGCCTAAACAACTGAGATGGGTGACATTAACATTTATAATAATGCCGAGATACTAACCCAATATGGACATTTATTTGAGTTTCACATCTGAGCCATCTGTTAAAGATATGACGGGTTCACCATTACCATGAACATTGTGATCTACCAACCCTCAAGGGATACTCATGACAGTACCATGCCATGCACAGAAGGCATGCAAAGAGCCACCAGCAAGGGGGTCCACAGCAGCTGCTCTCCTGAGATAAAGTGGGGGTAGACAATAAGAGTGAGAGAAAACATAACTGCAAAGTGCCAGAAACAACAGTCATATATATATGCCAGGCTAGCATGCAGTCATCAGGCCTGGGTGTGCTTTTCCCAAGCAAAGGCTTTCAGAAGGCTCTGAAACACTGGATCACAAAATGTTCTCAAATGCCTAGGCATAAACACAATGAGAGTGCAATCAGGACTGTCTTCACAGATGCACGTGGTGGAAGAGGCTGTCAGTCCCCAACTGATCTATGTGCCACCCCCACACATCGATAGAGGTTTAACCAATACAATTTATTTTGAAAATTAAGATCGATTATATATGGAAATACTTTGGGGGCTCATGTGCATTCACTCCAGAGTGCTGTAAATACATACACAGAGTGAGCTGATGTTCCTCTTATCAAAAGCAAGAATGGCAAAGTTCAAACACATGTTTGTTTATTCGTGTGCTCTGAAGGAACATTCATTTTTAAAGAAAAGAAAACATATGCCTTACAAATACCAGCTGACAGCTTTTTGTCATGAATTTGTTCGTCTTGGTTCTGATTAACCACTGGCAAATATAAGATGTGACAATACAGCATTTACACATTACATTAACACCATCTATATGCAACCCTGGATCATCTTACTTTCTAAACCCATATATAAGACACATGACAGACATGTTCAAAGGACTTACTTAAAAGCCTCAGAATTTTTTTCGTTCTCAAGCATTAATATATTTGGATATTGAGTGGGAGGAAGTGTGGGAAGGAGGGAATTCTCAAAAGGAATGGAATAAAAGCTGGCATTAAAAAGGAATCGGGATTCCCCCATCCCACCTCCTGCTTTTGAAGGAGAAGGAAACAAGGGCCCAGTCTTGAGAACGCTGTCCCCTGGCTTGACCCCTTGCAGCCGGCTGGCCTTTGCCAGAACCCTTCCCCTTCTCCCCCTACCCCAAGACAGAAGCCAATCTTGGTGCCCAGGCAGTGGATTCTGTTGGATAGATTTTTAGGAGATGATGACTTGAAAGGAGATGACGGGAATCTTCCTATTTGAATCAGTCCATGAAGGGAAGCTCACAAGAAGCCATCAAAATTTTTCTTTGTTCTTTTTTAAATTTTGGAGCATCTGAAACCCTATTTATTTAATCAAGATTATGACCGTTCTGCATAGAGGAAGAATCAAGAAACTGAACTCAATGATAACTAAGTTTAACTAGAACTTATAATAGGCGAGGACTTCTAAATATTTTATGTGCTTAAATTGTATTAATCCTCAATTTTGTTAATCTTCACCAAAAAAACCCCAGTGGTATAGGTACAATTTTTATAGGTAAGAAAACTAAGGCACTGGGGCTGACTAGACCAGGGCAAATGAGGCACCTCAAACATATGGGGATGATTCTGAAAGTGTGCACCTCCGTAAGTTTGTTTCCATACATGCCTTACTCACCTTAGCCTAAAGCTGGCCCTGCTGAGGAAGCTGGGATTTGAGCCCCCGTGGCCTTGAGCACCCCTAACCTGAAGACACTTATAAGGGAATGCACACACAGGGTTTTGAAGTTTGGAAGATGCGAGTTAACACCTTAGCTCCACTATTTGCTAGCTCTAAGCCTTAATTTCTCAGAGCTGGATGCTATTTTGTGGAAAACAAACAAACAAACAAAAACATATATCCACCAAGAATTTGCCTCCTAACCACCGAGTTTGAGAACACCTCAATCCAAGTACATGGTCCTGAAGGTGCACTCAATAAATATTACTCTCCACCCTTCCTTATCCAAGAGAAGTCTTCATTTAATACGTTAATGGTAATTTTTAAAATTACATTTACATTGAGCAAAACTAAACTTTGTTCTTGCTTACTTAGAAGCAATGAGAATACAATTAATGGACAATGTTCAGAAAGTGATCTCTTCAGGAGCGAATGGAGAGGATAAGGTGATTTGCTCAGATGTGATGTTTTTGGACTTTGGGTGGCTGCTCATTATTTGTGGACTCCATGACTGGCAACTCAATTATGCCCATGAATAGAGGTTGTTGAAATAGATTACGAGAAAATCGTGCAATGAGTACCACACAACCACACACGAAGATCCAGGGAGCCTTCTAGGTACTGAAAGGGAAAGATTCACGAAGTATATTAGGTGAAAACAGCAAGGTGCAGAACAGGGAATGCTAGCATTTTAATTACTAAGGAGGTTCAGTGCATATATATTTATATACATGTGCCTTTGTAAACATAAATATCTCTGGAAAGATACACAATTAACTAGTAATATTTTGTTGCCTCTGGTCAGGAAAAATCAGTGGCTGTGGGCCAGAAGAAAGACAATTTACTATATGTTCATTTATACATTTTATTTTTCTTGTTTTTTGAAATAGCTGATATATTTACATAATTTTTAATTAAAAATTAATTTTAAATTAAGTAACCATATCGGCTATTTCAAAAAAATAAGGAAAATAATGATAAATAGGAGACATCAATGAGATTGCTGCGTCTTGGTGAGCTCAGAAGTTCGTATTGCAGCTTTCTAGGTCAGAGCGCTCTGAGGTCCATGAACCAGTATCACTTAGAAGTTTGTTAGAAAAGCGGATTCCTGATCTTATTTCAGACCTCTTGAAAAGATATCTCTAGGAATGGGGCTAGGAATCAGGCTTCAGAAGCCCTCCTGGTGACTCTAATGTTCACTCACGCTTGAGAAGCACCATCCAGATCACTAATTCACAAACACTCTGCAGACTAGCTGCAGACACACCTGGAGAGTGTAGTTAAAACATGCACCCGGGCCTCAGACTAGACCAAATTGCCATATCACAGATGAAACATAGGAATGCGTATGGTTTAAAAGCCTGATTCTGACACACAGCAAGAGCTTAGGAACCACTTTCTAAAATCAAAGTGGGCTGTGATGAATTTGAATGATTTTTACTGAGATTAATCTGCATGTTGGGGTCTAAAGAGATCCAGTTACACACTCCTCACAATCAGGCCTCTCAGTGGAAGCTACGCATGGTCATCTTTGGACAGCAGACCAAATTTCAGCAGGCACCAGAATGCTAAATGGGGCGTACTCTTTTATTTACACGACCAGGGAGCCACTCTGCCTCCCAGGGCCTGGTACCAGCTCCATTTGATCCAGTTCTGTTCAAATTGAGTGGCAAGGGCCTGGGGCAGGCAAGAGCTGAGTTCATGAGAGCAGCGCTTCTCAAACCTTTAGAGGCCCAGGATCAAGTTCACACACAAGAAATGCTGGAGGAACATTTCAAGGAGTGGCATTCCAACATGATACACTCTATTTTACGACTTTTGCTGGCCGCGAACTGTTTGCAGCCCTTGCTAAAACATAGATTGCACTATCCCAACTGCAGAGTTTCTCATGCAGTCAAGGCTGGAGGTCATGGTGATCATTTGCATTTCTAACAAGTTCCGGGTGATATGGATGGTGATCTTTTGGTCCCAGGGCTTTGAGAAACACTTCTTTAGACCACTGGTTTTCAACCAGAATGCTATAGGCCCTTTTCAAGCATGCTGACAAATATGATCACTAAGTATAATAATTTTTGCAATCACTGAAGATGGATAATTTTATGGGTGTAGGTGTGAGACAGACCTTTGAGCTGAGCAAGTTGTGGTGGGCAATGTTGGACAGGGAACCTGGCGAGGGTAATTGTAAGAGGAGCGGCTGAATGTTTGACAGGTACCCTTAGGAGGATAAGAAAGCCTGCTCAGGGCTGCAAGCAGTTCTTCTCAGCCAGCAAAGGTCGTAAAACAGAATGTATCATGTTGGAATGCAACTCCTTGAAATGTCCCTCCAGCATTTCTTGTGTGTGAACTTGATCCTGGGCCTCTAAAGGTTTGAGAAGCGCTGCTCTCATGAACTCAGCTCTTGCCTGCCCCAGGCCCTTGCCACTCAATTTGGACAGGACTGGATCAAATGGAGCTGGTACCAGGCCCTGGGAGGCACAGCGGCTCCCTGCTTGTGTAAATGACAGAGGGACTAAGAATAACAGAATTCATGAAGACTCAGAACTTCAGAGCTGGACTGGATCTGTGTGAGTCAGAAGAATCCCATCATGTTTGGGTCAAGGAAGCTGTCACTCAGAGGAGAGCTCAGCACCCTCCCAGGAGCTGGGCAGAGAGTTTATTTCTTTTCCAGAGCAGCTGAAGAAGGGCTCCAGCCTCTCCCATCTTCTAAAGCCCAGCCTAGGCACTCTTGTTCCTTACCAAAACATTCCTACACATACGCCAGTAAGTACTTCTCACGACAAAAGATGAAGCTAGTGGAAATGACAGCCTAGTAGCATCATGGGAAGTGGAGTTAAGAAGATAATTCTGTGGGTTCTGGGGGAAGTATCACCAACACTGAAAAAAGCAAGTGGAGAATGAGGGTGAAGAGGGAACAAATGCACAATAAAATTGAATCTGTTTCTGATCCCATTATTTATAATGCATGTTCATTTTATCATGAGCAGGGCTGAATTATATTTAGGGACTAGCTGTTTGATATTCCAAAGGTAAATATATAAGATTAACTGGTAGAGAAGAAAGTTAAAGAGGAATATGGACTATTGTTCTCAAGCCCCTTTATACCATCTACCTTTATTTATCTAATTGCAACAAAGACTTGATTTTAAAAATTATTCTATTATTCATTAGAATATCAACAAGATTTACCCTTTAATATGTGGTAGCACTGGATATATTAAGATATTTTATAAAAAATTAAGGTGTTTTGCTTTCTAACGTTATATTCAAGCCTCATTCCAGTTGGTTTCTTTCCTCTGCTTCTTCTTCCTGCCCTGACATGCTGATGATTTATGACACATCCTTTTCACTATGGAAGTGATTCTCAGGAGGTCCACATAGGAATCTTTAGTTGGTGGTGTTAAGAGTCACTGCTCTGATATTTCAGAATAGTAACAACAGCCACAGGGTGCTGATATGTATGACTAGATAAGCTAGAGACCTCTGTGACTCCCCAAATTCATGGATCCCTCCAGCATATAATTTCCTCCATAGATGCAAACAAATAGTACAGGACAGTCAGAGTGCAATGGGTGGCAGGTCCTGAGTGGATGGCTAGGCTTGTCACTAAGTGAATTACCTCTGCTCATCAGCCTTCCAGAACTCCAAACAAATTCATGACTCAACAGAATTGCAAATTACTCTGGATCACTTGGGAAATACTGAGACTCTGCTGTTAAATCTGTGAAGGTCAAGGGTCAACTACACAGAAGATAAATGGGTGTTCTAAATTGCAATTAGTCAAAGAATTCTTCAGTATATGTATTTTTTCTAATTGAAGTTGCTTCAAACAGTCTTATGCATAAAATATATTGGTGCTCAAGAAAAATAATACATCTCATTACTGTAGGGCAGAGCATTAAATCTGCAACAACCTAAATTTCCTCCAGGATATACACAAAGTTTTCCCTTCTTAGAAGCTTGTCAGTTCTACCTGAGTGTGTGATTATTTAAAAATTCTAAATTAGAGTTATTAGTATATGTGAGAAAACTGTAATTAGTCTGAAATCATAGCCATAAGCTGGCGGTAACAGTTAAAATGGCAATTTTCTGTTTTCAAGTATGCAAAAAATACATGTTTCTTGTTACTGCAATTGGTAAACTATTGGCTTGTGACAAAAGTCTCAATGCTACAGGATGGAAAAGTACTTCCCTAGCTTTTCAGCAAGAAACAAACTCAAAACAAAAATCCCCGGCAGGATCACCTAGTGTCAATCAGCCTCCACTGCTAAACCTTCACGGATCCTCAAAACCAAACCTAATTTCATCACAGCTGGGTAAATATTCATACAACTGCTGGAAGCAAGCTGGGCTCACTGCAGCTAGGGCTCCAGAGCGCCTACCCTGAGACATGTTTTTCTTTTTGTGAAACTATTCAGCATTGCCGCTAGGAAGACAGGTCACTGTAGACTGGCAACCGTAAATCTTAGCACTTGTAGATTTAGAAACATCCCAGCATTTTTTGGGCTCTAACGTTTGCGGTTTCACAATCACTCAGTGTCAGTGGGCTTTCCAATTTAGTCCAGAGATGAAACCAACATACTGTGTAAGCCAAATCCAGAACGGGAAATTCCTCACTATTCATTTCTCTATTTTATAGCAATGAAAAATACATTCACTCAAAATTTCTGATTTGGTGATACCCAGCAGAAATTGTCCTTTCTCAAAATAGTCCTTTATTTCAGAAGGCTCTGAAAGCCCCTTTATCTGAAGAGACAATTATTTTCCACTTGAATATATGGCAAATACACACTGGTTAGCTATATATAGTGGAAATAATACAGTAAGGAAGCCTAATGTTACATCTTAGAAAATTATGTACC
Organism: Cacajao melanocephalus; assembly: GCA_963573385.1. Taxonomy (NCBI): domain Eukaryota; kingdom Metazoa; phylum Chordata; class Mammalia; order Primates; family Pitheciidae; genus Cacajao; species Cacajao melanocephalus. The sequence continues at coordinate 22,574 of CAUYLG010014967.1, read as the reverse complement.
CTCTATATCACTTAGCAATAAAGAGAAGGGGCTGTAATTTCCTGGCTTGTTACTGATCTTACCTCAGTCAGGGTTGAACGGAGTTTACTCTAGATCACGCATTCTTGGTGGGGATGTTAATTACCCTCACAGGGCACATGTTGGTTCTGGGGTTGGGGGAAGAAAACTCTTACACATTGCACATTATTTTTATGCATAAAGTACAGATATAAATATAGGATATAAAAAGATATAAAGTAGATCTAGTACTAACACTTCACTGTGGAGAGATGATTAGAAAAGAAATTGTATAAAGAGGCCTCTTAAGTAAGCAACGATAAACAATGGTTGCTCTATCAGCAAAACAACTCTTTGAAACCTCCAACTAAAAAATCACAAATTTTATTTTGCAAACAACATTAGTTGTTTCAATTCAAGATTTTGATAACAATCAAATTATTTTCTCTTTGAGGATAGCCATTGCAAATCGCAACTAAGCGAAAAAAAAATTCTATGTGGTTACAAATATTTTACCAAATGCTTGTGATATTATTAGGAGTGACTAAAAACTACTTTCAACAAGTTTACTTGGTTATTTTTCAGGAATCCACAACCATTTCTCTTATCAAACCCATCATAAAATGCATATGTAATTATTTTTGTCAAGATCATAATCACTGATTTTATCATTGCAGATGAAAAATTTAACAATCCTACTTTAAATATGCAGCCCCTTAGTTAAGCTTCAGAAAGCTTGTTTTACAGAATAGTGCATACATATTTTAAAGCATGCATGAAAAATTAAACAAGCTGTGTAGTTACAATGATGTAATAGCAAAAAATTAGACAAATGCCACCTGCAACTCATCTGCTTTCCTTCTCTTAAATCCTTTTAAATAAACTTTTACAGGCTAAACAAGAAAATAGTGCCTTCATAAAATAATAGGTTATGCTTCTAAAATTGTTGACATGTTCAAGGACAGAAATGTTCTTTTCTGAGTATCATGAAATATACCCAACACAAGTTCAGATATAAGATTCCTTTTTCTGGGATCTTCTCATACCACTTCAAGAAAAGGTGAATCACATAAACAACAAAACATAGCCACTTCTACTGAAAAGACGGGTAAGCAAAATGCGTCCACCCAGTTAACTGTGGTTTGATGGGTGACAAAGCTTTCCACAACAGATTCTGACTCATCTCTAATAAGTCATCTTCTTTCTTCCAGTTTCTTCTTCTTTAAGTATTAGTGCACCCAAAAGTATAAGAGCCAAGAAAACAGGTCTGCTGTCTATAAAAACTTTCAATTTGATTTATTCGAGAATAAATCATGCTCGCAAAAAGCGACTGGCACTTTTCTAAATTAAAGTAATCCCAATAATTGTAATCAAAATTCTTCAGTAGGCTGAAACAAAGCCAGCAGAAGCATTAACCTAAATGTCTGCCCCAGCAAGAGCCAGAAATTGCTACTGTTGACATTCAGCTTCAAGAAAAATTATACAGAAAAAAAATGTCAAAAAAATTCACATTTCAGTGGAAGGATTAGAAAGAAATGAAAATTTAGAGAGAGGATTTTAAATTTCACATTCAACTAAACAAAAGTTTTCATTCAGGGACTGTCATTTTGTAGAATTAAAACAGTTGTCTTATTTTCTGAAATGCCTTTGTTATAGCTACTCAGTTCTTCTAACAGTTGGTATAAGATTTAGGGAAAAATATATCAAAGGATGTGTTAAACAATTCAGCAACTTAATGTGATGCAAATCTAGTTTTAGATTTTTCATGTATTTCTTGTACATACTAATTATTTTAAGATTGTTATATAAAAAACACTTTTAAAGTGGACGGTAGATATCATTTTCAGTTGAGAACCTCAAACCATCACATCATATGCACAGAAAACAGAGGCATTAAATGATGGGATTAAGTAAAATATCTACCAGATAACCCACCTGATAATTCAGAGTCATTCTTAGTATATATTTTAATATTATATTCACAATACTCCAACTCACTGGCTTAAATGAGAAGCCTGCCTTTGAAATTAATGGAAGAAAATGGAAATTAATTTATGCCATGGAAAAAGTGTATTCATTAATTTCTGTATCATAAAAATAAGGTAATGCTCAAATGAAATAAATATTCCTGAGCAGCCTTATTTCACAAATTTAAAAATTTGTACTTGATTTTCAAAAATATGATAGAATTGGAATATTTGGTGTATTGGCCATAGGCTATAACTTAAAAATAATCTGAATTTTAAATCACACTTAACATAATGGAACAAACAAGGCGATATTTCATTTTCCTTTGTCATTATTTCATTTGTGTACAGTGACTAAAATCCTCCTATAATGTGTGATTCATGATGAGTCATTCTTATAAGGGAATACACTTAAAATGTATTAGCGTAATGAATAAATTCTAAGTTCTTTTTTAAAATCTGAGCACATCAAAAATAATTTCAGATAAATGTCATTTCCCTCTAAGCAGGGCAACTGTGGTTATACTTAATTTTGTGTTGTTCCTTATCCATGGGGCCGCCAACCATAGTTTCATATTTGGGTTGGGTCACATGTCCCTTGATAGTTGTTTTTAGAAGTAGAGAAGATATTTCAGGATGATGATTAAAACTGAATGAGGCAAAAGAAAAGGGCCAGTGGTGAATAAGGATAACAGATAAGGAAAATGCATTCTCTACAGAACTCCAAATTTGTCCACCACTAAAGAAAAGTCTTATATACTAGACTTTTCTGTATAGCACAGTGTACAAGATTCTTTAAAGCCAACTCCTCCCAGTTACCTGTTTGTCAGCAGGCTTCGTGCCATAGTTCATTAACTTTTGCTTCCTTAGAAAAAGAAATCATAACTCTTATTAATTCTCTCTGCCTGAAATACTTGCCTTCCAGCTCCCACGTTGCCTCTTAAAAGCCTACTTCTTCATCAAGCCTTTTGCTTTAATGGCTCTACTTGGAAGTTTGTTCAAGTACCCAGTCATTTATTTAGCAATTCAATAAACATCTACATACTCTATTCTATGTGCTATTAAATCCACTAGACACTGGGCCAGACACATAGAAAGAAGGCTCACATACATTTAACATACATCATGGTTCTGCAGTTATTTTTTAATGTTTTCTTCTGCATTTAAAACTTCTAAAGGCAGAGGTTGTCTTCTCCCATACAGAAGATAGTAAACATATATTTACTACTGAATGAGACACATACCAACAGCATCCATTTTAATAACTTTTATACTTTCTCAAAATAAATGATATGTTTAAAATTATAATCTCTGTGCCATAGTTACAGAAACAATGGCTTCTAATGAAAATATTTGCGTATATATTTCCATTTTTTTTTATGGTTGTCTACATTCAACAGACACAAGTTATTTCCATAAAGTTCTTTAAACAGCACACAGTAATCTCTCCATTAACAGTGAATGAAAAAGTAGTAATAAAAGCTAAAGGAGAACAAATGCAGAGTATCACAGTATTTGTTCTCCGATAATATATTTTCAGAGATCTGTTACTAAGGGAAGCATAAAATAGGCTATGAATTAAAAAATGAAACTAACATTAATACTTGAAATGTCATAATTATATCAACAGTATCTTGAAATAGAAATATATTAAAATCAACTATTATTGTTAGAAATTTCATGCATATCAAATCGATCCACAGGAAGTTAAAGAAAAACAGATATACACTATAATACCATTGATTTTTCTTGGCACGGTCCTTTGTTGTACTTTACGAAGAAATAGCACTTTTGGGTCAGAATGAAAAGTTCCTTGTTAATTCCCAATACTTAATCCTAGGAGCTAGGGATTATTGAGAGGAACTCCAGCAAAGAGTTGAGTTCTAGAATGAACTTCATTGTTTACTAGGTATTTGACGTTGAACAAATCCTGTAATGTCTCAGTTAATATATCTACCAAAGAAGATGATACCTAACTTGCCCACCCTGTGTGGTTGCTATGAGATTAAATTAATAAAACTGTAGCAATTTGAAGGTAGGAATGCCCTTTTTAAATTGAGTAGTGAAATATATGGTCTCCAAATAAAAGAAGTAGTCAAATGCACATGTAGGACAAAAAAGCTCTGAGAGAAGCTGAAATGTACAATTAAATGTACACTAGCCACTAAAATCCCAAGAGATAGCCTCTGCAAGACAAAGGAGTCCACTTGGGTCTTCAGCCACCATGTATTTATTGAGTGCCTGCTATGAAAACGAGCACTGCTTTAGGCCCTGGTATTATGGCAATGAATATGATAGATATGTTTTCTTATACTACGAAGCTAATATTCTGGTGGGAAAAAAAAACAAGCAACAGTAGCTCAAAATTAAGTGCCATGAAACAATACAGGATCAGGAACGGAAAAGCCATGGACAAGGGGTACATTTTGGGTGGGTGAAAAGGCTCTCTGAGATGGTAACATCTGAGAAGAAGGAAGTGATTGATAAGAAGAAAATGTAAGGCTCCTTAACCTTGATTCCTTAACTGTACCAGGGGTGAACATATGACTACACTGACCAATAAAATATTCTGTCCTAGGAAATCTGGAACTACGACTCTAAGACAGTTGATTTTGTTAAATGCTTGATGGCTTTGGATGGTTGTTTCTACTTAATGGGCCAAAATAATTGATTATCCAAAAAATGAATGAGAGCAGAAGAGACACAGAGATGAGAAATCCCAAGGTCTTGGGAAGATGAAGTGACCTCAGTTTTATATGGCTTTTCAGTTCCTGGTTCTAGTCTTTTCTGAGGTATGACTGTGCTTTAAGCCCATGGGATCCATGAAATTCATCTGGATCTTTCAGATAAATCTCCTTCTTTGGTGTAAAATAATCCAAATGGGTTTATTCTTTCTAAAACATGGTTATTGCAACTGGGCTAAATTACTCTCTGAGCTCCATCTGGAAGCACATTAGGAATCCATTTATGGAGTCAATACTAAACACTGTCAGCTAAGAGAAAGCATGATACGGTGGGGAAGGCACATGGATGAAGATGCCATGACAATGTGATTAAGAGACATCATGGTGAGAGCTTCACAAAGCTACACAGAGGGCAGTTTAGAATGTCTCTAAAACTCAAGAGATTGGGCAAATTATTGCATCTTTTTATTATGAATGGAGAGGGGATGGGACCTATCACCAACATAGCCATTGAGTTTAGACTTTACTTGGTTTTCTAAAATAACTCTACCTTTAAAAAGCCTGTCATGACAGTGACAATTTGCTCATTTAAAGGCTTCAGTTTTTTTAAACGTGCATATCAAAATTTCACTCCAAGTATATTGTAGAAATATTTGCATCAGCATGTATAAAGATATTTATTGCTATAGTATCATCTAAGTGAAAAATTGAAAATAACATAAATATATATCAAAAGGCAACTGGTTTACTAAACTATGATATAGTCATAATGGAACATCAAATAGTTAAAAAGTAATCCAGTAATGCTACATGTATTGGCATGCAATCATGAGCAAAACATATTGACAAATGGAAAAAAAGCAAAGCTTCAGGAAAAAGCATACAATATTATCTTAGGTCAAAAATAAGCACGTATATGTGCACATTTACATATGTAATCAAAATATGCAGACAAAAGTTTGTATGACTCTCCTCAAAACTCTTCATTGAGATTTCATCTGATGGGGATTAAAGAGGGATTTTCATTTTCTGATTTGTTGGTCTCTATATTGTTCATATTTCTCACTGATACACATCACCCTTATAATAAGTAAACCAATAATGGTATTAATCTCAATCTATGCCTGTGCAGAAGATAAAAGGTTTAACAATATAAAAACGGCAAACAAACTCAGATTTAGAAATGTGAGATAATATTACATTTTCTTTCTTTCTTTTTTAAACTGCTCTACAGTACTGTAAAGAAAGAAACCTACTGATTTTTACATCTTGTTCATAGAAGCTGACAGTTTTAGAAAAACACAAAGTGCTGAAAGTACTAAAAATAACCCCTGTACCACCACAGCACCCAGCTTTCACTCAACTCCCTTTGCTATAAATATCTTAAGAATAACACCCAGACTCTCTAGAGTACTCCTAAAAGTGTGGCTAAAGATGAAGTCCCACTACTTACTAGGCTAGAACATGACTTTGGCAAAGGAGGGAGCTCCTTTGGGGAAGGAAAATGAGGGTTGTCATAGCACCCTGAAAGGCTTTTCCCAAAAAGCTAAATTGGGAAATTACTGTACTTAGATTAAAAATAAAGCAGAGACTTTTATTCAGGAACAGGTAACTGAATTATTGCTTTGTGAGGATCCTTTTATCTGGCACAGCGGGCAAAGTTCCTTGTGGGAACTGTCCATTTCTGAGCACTAAAAACCAAAATCTACTTCCTTGGGGCTGAGCTGCCATAGATTAGTGTGCTCTTAATTTGTAAACACATTTGTAGTTTATTTGAGAATAAGATGTTTGAGCCAAGAAACATCTTCTCACTTCCCCTCATACTTGTGAACACCACACACCAATTACCAACAGTTTGGCTGTAATTTTTGTTTTAAATCCTTTTCTTTCCTTCCTGTGAGTTTTAGACTCATTTGATGGTACTTCCCCCCACCAAAAAATATGAGTCCCCACCCTCCAGCAACTGTCTGGTTCTTTTATTGTGTCTGAGATCCTGCGTTACAGTTACAATAACAGAAATTTACCCCAAATCCCCCCTCAATCTTCCCTACTTTGGGAATGACATTCCCTCGATACACCAGTTCACAACATGAAAAAATGCTAAGAATGTTTGGATTGGCTGTATTCTCTTTTCTAAGCAGGGTTGGGTTTTTGGTTTTGTTTTTTTTTTTTTTTTTTCTAAGACGATACATCTTGCAGGTTTATTAATTTTAAAAATGCCTTATAGCAGATGTGGATACAAAGTAAGGGGAACAAAATCACAGAAAGAAATCCAGAGCCATTTTATCAATAAAGTACATTATTTATTATTTCAGGACACTACGGATAATATAATGCATATTTCTTTATTCTGCCCTTGATTAGTCTTTGGGTAGAGAGAGAATTAAAATAATTACATGAATAGAGAATAAAACCAAAACGTGAGGTTTATCTCTCCTGCCTTTGAAATCTCACCTTTCTAAAGGTTAAGATTCCCATTCATTCACTGAGTCATTAATTCAAGCAGTTGAGAGCCCACTCAGCAGCAGGTTGAGGTTTGAAACATTGCGTTTTCTTTCACTTACTTTAATGGTGTTTAAAGCTATGGGAGCCAGAAAAATGTATGACAACAACACTAAGGTAATTAACACCCCACATATCCAACATGATTCAGCTTGCCCTTAGTGCGGCTTTGTAGCTGTCACTGAAACCAGTTAAGTATCCAATAAGTAATATTTTTAGTAAAATATCATGCTTTGAATAGTCCATAAGGGACTGTGCTATGCATATTACTTAGAATCTCATGAACCTAAGAAACATACATTTTAACTATGATAAAATACATTTTTCACCTTTCACATTGACAAATATCAAAAAGTCTGACAAACCTATGTGATGGCAGAGCTGTAGGGAAACAGGATGTCCTATTTATGATTGAGAGGAAATATGGGATAAATTGGGAGATATTCTATGGTGGGAAATTTGGCAATATCTATAAATTTAGAGTATACGTCTTTCGGCCTTAGATTCCTATTTCTAGGAATGTATCCCACAAAAACATTGAATGCACAAAGATATACATATAAGATATTTACTGCAGCATTTGTAAAAGCTAAAGATTAGAAATGAGCCAAATGTTTATTAATAGGCGAGTAGTTAAAGTATTTAAACAATGTAAGCACTTCCATATATTGACTTGAACTGTAGTGAAGAGCAAGGTATCTCTTCACGGAAAAGGTCAGTTCCAGGGGAAAAAAATATAGACCGACAGACACACACACACACACACACACACACACAATTTTTGTATACACAGACTATCTCTGAAAGGGAATTGGTAATAGTGATTGTCTCTTTGGGGAAGAATTTTCTTGTCACTGGGTACGTACCCACTACTTATACATTTTTATTTTTATGTCATGTACATGTATTTATTTTTAAATATTTTTAATCTCATAAAATTTAATCTAAAATTTTCAAATATTCATTCCTGAGATATAAATTCCGCTTTCTCACAATACCCACCTTCTCCCACCTACTTAATTGTCAAAACTTTCAAAGTTTAGCTCAAATCCCAGCTCCAGCATGGTGCTTTCCCTAGTCTATCCGTCCAGACTCAATTCTTGTCTCTTCTAAACTTCTATAGGACATACAGCTTATGCCTCAATTTTACTTAATAAGCTACTCATGTTATTGTTTTTGTTGCTTAATTTCCCATCTTTTTTATAAGAGTGTAAACTCTATGTTCTGGCAAACCGATTGCAACAGCACCTCAAAAAGCTTATCCACCATGATCAAGTAGGCTTCATACCAGGGATGGAAGGCTGGTTCAACATACGCAAGTCTATAAACGTAATTCGCCACATAAACAGAACCAAAGACAAAAACCACATGATTAACTCAATTGATGCAGAGAAGGCCTTTGACAAAATTCAACAGCACTTTATGCTAAAAACCCTCAATAAACTAGGTATTAATATCTGCTCAGATTTTTACCACAAATGAATATTGAACTCTTATCAAATGTTTTCTCTAAAACAATTGTGTCAATTACATGGTTTTACATGTTTGATTTGTTCATATGTGATTTCTATTCATTGATGTTTAAACAAATTTATTGAGGTGTATTTTTCAAATAACAAAATTTAGTCATTTTAAGTACATAATTCTATGATTTAAGTAACTTTACTACGTGGTACAAAATCAGCTTTAGAACATTTTCATCTCTCAATAAGACTCATTGTGCCCTTTAAAATGAATCCTTATTCCATTTCTCAGCCCCAGACAAGCACTAAATGACTTTCTGTCTCTATAAATGTGACTTTTCTGGATATTTATATAAATGGAATCACACATTATGTGGCCCTCTGTGTATGGATTCTTTCACTTACCATAATGTTTCCAAGGATCATCCATGTTTCAGTTATAAATTAATACCATTTTTTCCTGGCTGAATAATATTCCATTGTATGGATAAACTCTATTTTGTCCATTCATTCCTCAGATAGTAGACATGTGAATTCTTTTCACTTTTTGGAAATTATGAATACTGCTATTATGAACATTGCTATACAAGTTTTTGTGTGATCATATGTTTCTATTTTTGTGAGAGTATACACATAGGAGTAAAATTGCTAGATCAAATGTTGATTCTATTTAACTTTTTGAAGAACTGCCAAATTATTTTCTACCAGGGATGTACAACTCTACATTCCCACCAGAAATATATAATGTTGAATTTTTGCCAACATTTGTTGTTGTCCCTTTCTTTGATTATAATGATTCTACTGTGTGTAAAGTAGTATCTCACTATGGGTTGCTGAATTTGCATTTTCCAAATGATTAATGATACTGTTTTTTCATGTCTTTTTGTCCTTTTGTATATCTTCCTTAAGGAAATATATATTCAAATCTTTTGTTCCTTTTATAATTAAAATGTTTTATTGTTGAGTTATGAGCAGTTTTATATATTCTTGAACTAGACTTTTATTAAGCATATGTTTTGACAGTTTCTTCCCTCAGTCTGTCAGTCATCTTTCCAGTTTCTTTATAGTGTTCTTTTAAGTATAAAAGTATTTAACTAGAAGTAAAATTTATTTATTTATACTTTGACTGCTTGTCCTTTAAGTGTCACATCTAAGAAACCTGAAAAACTGTTGTCTAATCCAAGGTCACAAAGATTTACATCTGTGTTTTGTTTTCACAGCTGTATAATTTTAGGACTTGCATTTAGTTTTTTGATATATTTTTTGCTTAAAATTTGTAATGATAGGAAGTTCTAGAATGATTAGTTGAGAAGATCGTCTCCTTCTCCTATTAAATTTCTGCAAATTAATTGACTATAAATATGAGGGTTTATTTTTGAAAGCATGAATCCAGTATTGCTTTCTCTCTTACTCTTACTTTTACTATTATTGTCATTAAAGTTGTATTTATATACATTTTGAGCCTATCAACAAAGTTTTATATTTATGACTTTTATATATTTGTCTTAATTTAGACAAAGGAAGAGAATTATGAACAAAAATATTTATACCGTCTTTTATATTTAACTATGTATGTACCTCCAGTAGTGTATTCTTAAAATATATTCATGTGGATGTAAGTTATTGCTTGTGTCCTTTTATTTCAGCTTGAAGGAGTCATTTTATTATTTCTTATGGTGCAAATCTGCTAGGAAAAAATAATCTCATATTTTCTTTTTTTTCTTCATTTCTCTTTCATTTTTGAAGTGTAAGTTTACTGGATAGAATTCTTGTTTCACAGTCGTTTTTTTCTTTCAGGATTTTTCTACATCACACCTGAGTATGTTTAAATATAATGTTTACTGATGTAGATCTCTGTTAGTTTATTCTAGTTGGAGTTCATTGAGCTTCCTGTCTGTGTGAAGCAATATTTTTCATGAAATTCGAGAGGTTTTCAGTCATTATTTTTTCAAATATTTTTCCTGTGATTTCTGCGCTTTTTAGAACTCCTACTTGATGTCCTGCATTTCTCTGAGGTGCTATTCATTTATTTATTTTCTTAATTTATTATACTTTAAATTCCTCAGACTAGATTATTTTAGGTGACTTATTTTTAAGTTGAGCAATTCTTTCTCTTCCAAGTTGATTCTGATGTTGAACCCTTCTAGTGATTTTTTTCATTTCAGTTATTAAGTATAGGATTTCTATTTTGTTCTTTTAAAATTTCTGTATTTTTATTGATAGTCTCTATTTGATGAGAAATGTTCTAATACATTCCTTTAATTCTTTAGAAATGTTTTCCTTCAGTTCTTTGAACATACAACATTTAATAGCTGATTTTAAAATTTTTTCTGTTAAATTTGACATCTGGGCCCTATCATAGGCCATTTGTGTTGCCTTTTTTTTTTTTTTATCATGTGTATGGACCACACTTTTCTGCTTCTTTGTGTGTCTTACAATTTTCTTTGAAAACTGGACATTTAAAAAATATAAAGATAATAGTATATGTTATTTATGGGAATTATATTACTCCCACCCTTAGAGTTTTTGTTGCTGTTGCTTTTTACTATTGTTTTGTTGACATTATTGTTGATAATTGCTGGCTTAGTAAATTTTCTGGACTAATTTTGCAACATCTGTATTCCTTATAGTGTGTAATCACTGTATTTGTTTCTCAGCTAGCATAGAAGACAGTTAATAATTAGATTTCCTTAAATGCCTTAGTCAAATGAATTTTTTGTACATGTTGGTATACATTTGACATTTGAGCAGTTTAAAACTTGCCTTAGCATTCATTTTCTGCTTATACAGGGTCTCAGTTTCAGCCAGAGGTGAGTCACTAGGACCCTCTCATGTGTTTCCCAGGCAGGTGAACAATGCAAAACATGCATGTTGTCTTCTAGATTCCAAAGAATATGTCACAGTTTCACAAAATTTCCTGTGGACATCTCACTCCTGAGATATTTTGTTTAAATTTTTGACTGAAATCTTTTTTGTCCAAACTGCTATCACAGCCTTAAGTTGTAAATATTTATTAATTATTAATTACAGCTAATTGTTTTCAACAAACACCAGAGATATAGCATTTTTTTTCCCACTGAGCCGGATCTGAGTCAAGTCAAATAAAGAGAACACTCTCTATTGAGTCTTTCCGTAGGGCCACAAGACATGTCAAATAGTGACAGTTATCTGGGGATGAAAATTTTTAGAAGCCCAGCTACACTCTCCAGTAACTCCATGGCTGTTGTCTTTCCTAGCTTCCACTGTAAAAACTGCGGCTTTGAAAGATACTGTGGAGTTGTAGAGGTGTTGTGAGGAGGAAAATTAAAATATCACGTAACTTCTTATTATTGCTAAGGGTGGGCAATATTTTTTTTTGACATTTTTCAAATTGTTGCAAGCATTTATTTAATTTCAAGAGTTTTGAAAAAGTTGGTTTTCATAATTTTGCTAGTATTTTCATTACTTTTATGAAAGAGTAGATTCACAGAGTTGTTAGATCATTCAGAAAGTTACTCTGAATTGTGTGATCTTTGAAAGTTGATCTAGCTTTTCATTCAAGGTGTAAAACTCACTTGGTCTTGAACTATTATTTTTTACACATTGTTGGAATTGATTTTATTATATATTTTTAAGCATCCATGTTCATGAAAGATATTAATTTGTGATGTTCTTTTATTTTAATGTCTTTGGCTTTGCTATAAGGGTAATATTGGGCCCATGATATCAGTTGCAAAGCTTTTTCTTCCCTTCTCTTTTAATGGAGAGTTTTGTTTGATTGTTTGTGTTTTTTTGTGGAGTTCATATTAATATTATTTCGTTCTTCACTGATGGGAAAGCAATCACAAACAACCACATAGAGATCAGTTTTAACTAGGCCAAAGTTGATGGGGCAAGTAGGTTTCAAATAACTATTTAGGCCTAGAATTTGATGCTGAAGTAGCACGTATATCAAATAAATTTATAACAGGTTATAATTGGGTCTTGTTTTTTAAAAAAAATTTGGCCTACCAATATTTTTAAATGATGTATTTAGACCACAGTTTGAGAAATGTCTTTAATAAAGGGACAGAGAGTAAATAATTTACATTTTGCAGGTCTTACAGTCTCTTTCTTAAATATCCAACACTGCTATTGTTACATGGAAGCAGCCACAGAAATAGGTAAATATATGGTTATGGCTGTATTCCAATCAAACTTTATTTACAATAATAGATGGCAAGGCAGAGTCATCTTGTTGGAATGTAGTTTGCCGATGCCTGATTTAGACCATTCAAATTAATGTCATTATTGATACGGTTGGCATTAAGTTACAGGATACTAATTGTTTCCTTCATTTCATTGGTTCTATATTTATTTTACCCAGTTTTTCTGAGTCCTTTTGGATTGTTTTTATTATTCCGTTTTATGAAAATAATAGTGGTTCATTATTTATGCCACCATTTTATTTTTAAGGAGTTATTGTGATGTTTGTAATGTGCATCTTCAATTAATTAGGTTTACTTTCAAAACATATTACACTGCTTTAAATAAAGTATATGAATCTTACAATAGTATACTTACAATTATTCTCTTTCATATTTTGTGCTATTATTGCCTTGAGATTTATTTTTATATAGGCCGTGAACTCACTAAATGTTGCTATTTTTCATTAGATTATTAATTACCTACTTAAGGTATTTTTGAGCTTTTTAGTGCTGTGCTTTGAATATTGTCACTAATTTTAGAAAAACCTTGGCTGGTATATTTTTGAATATTTCTTTCAGCCCAAGCTCTCACTTCTACTCATGGATTCCGATTATATGTGCTAAAACACTTGCAGTTGTTCTGCAGTTCTTGGATGTTTTGTTCCCTTTTTATATTTCAGTGATGGTTATTTCTATTAACCAGTATGATGGTTAATATTGAGTGTCAACTTGATTAGATTGATGGATGCAAAGTATTGTTCCTGAGTGCATCTGTGAGGGTGTTGCCAAAGAAGATTAACATTTGAGTCAGTGGACCAGGAGAGGCAGACCCATCCTCAATCTGTGTGGGCACCATTTAATCAGCTGCCAGCACGGCTAGAAGCAAGTAGGCAGAAGGAAGTGTAATGAGAAGACTTACTGAGGCTTTTAATCTTCATCTTTCACCAGTGCTGGATGCTTCCTGCTCTGTAACATCAGACTCCTAGTTCAGTTTTTGAATATTTGGACTTACACTAGTGGTTTGTTAGGGGCCTTTACCAATGGACTGAAGGCTGCACTGTCAGCTTCCCTACTTTTGAGGTTTTGGGACTCGGACTGGCTTCCTTGCTCTTCAGCTTGCAAATAGCCTATTGTGGAACTTCACCTTGTGATCATGGGAATCAATACTCCTTAATAAATTCCCCTTTATGTATACATCTGTTCTATTAGTTCTGTCCCTCTAGAAAACCCTGACTAATACAAACAGTCCTCAAATTTGTGGATTCTGTTCTTTTCAAGTATAGTAAGGAGCCCATTGATGACATTCTTTGTCTTTGTTACCATATATTTTATTTATAATGTGTCCATCTTATTATTTTTTACTGTTTCCCATCTAAAACTTCATGTTGAAATTTTCCTGGGAAAATTTTCTGTCTTTTCATACATGTTGCCTACTTTTTTACTAGAGCCTTGAACATACTAATTGCTATGGTTTAAATATGTTTCCCTTTTCTAGTGAGACCCTGGGAAAGAAAAAAATAAATGTGTGCCCTATTCAAAATTCATGCTGAAGCTTTATTCCCATTGTGGTGGTACTGAGATATGGGTTGTTTTTGGAAGATGATTAAATCATGATGGATCCACCCTCATAAATAGATTAGTGCCTTATAAAAGGGCTACAGGGAACTAGCTTAGGCCCTTTTACCCTTTCTGTCCCTACTGCCATGTAAAAACACATTGTTCCTTCCCTCTCAAAGACACATCAACGAGGCACCATCCTGGAAGAAGAGATCAGGCCCTTCACCAGACACCAAGACTTTTGGTCCTTTGATCTTGGATTTCTTAGCCTCCAGAACTGTCAAAGATAAATTTCTCTTACTTGTAAATTACCCAGTCTTACGTATTTTTATAGTAGCACAAATAGACTAAGACACTAATCTAAGTTATTTTAAATTTCCTACCTGATATTGTCACCATCTGGATCATCACTCTATCATCTTTTCTTTATTATTTTGTAACAAGACAGTATTGTCAATACTGTTTTGAAAATGAGTCTTACAATTGTTATTTAGTGAGTGCTAGACATACTGTGTACCATATTATGGCGGTAAATAGCATATATTCATGGAATGAGTATGCCTTTTCTTTTATTAATTATAGTCTACTAGGTTTTTTGTGTGTGGAATGCTTGAGTCAATCTAATTAGGAAGTGAGCTTGGTTTGGGTTTTATTGTGGTTGTGGTTGCCGTTAAGTATATATCCAGTTTTTTAAATATTGATATGGTTTGGCTGTGTCCGCACCCAAATTTTGTCTTGAATTGTAGTCCCCATAGTTTCCACATGTTGTGGGAGCAACCCAATAGGAGGTAATTGAATCATGGGGGGTGGGTTTTTCCCATGCTGTTCTTGCGATAATGAAAAAGTCTGATGAGATCTAACGATTTTATAAAGGGGAGTTTCCCTGTACATGCTCTCTTTCCTGCTGCCAGGTAAGATGTGTCTTGTTTCCCCTTTGCCTTCTGCCATGATTGTGAGGCCTCCCCAGTCATGTGGAACTGTGATTAAATTAAACCTCTTTCCTTTATAAACTACCCAGTCTCGGGTGTGTCTTTATTAGCAGTGTGAGAACAGACTGATACAAATATATTTTGTATTACCTTTATTTTATGCCCTTGGGGTCCACCCTTAGCTTTTTACTGGCCCTATTTGCCCTTGCCTCAGAGGGATTTTCTCTTTATGTGGCTGCCTGTCCTCTAGTAGTAGACTTCTGTCCCTTGTCAATGGGTACCTGTGCTAGCTTAGTGGTAAACAGCACACAGAATGGTCTGTTATTCTAGTTGGGCATCTTTCGTAGGCAGACACATGTCCTGGCATCTCAGCAGTGGGGCTTTCTTAGTGATTCTGCCCCTTTATCCCAGTGACAAACTCTAACCTGTAACTTTGGTGGGTCATTTGCAAAATTCCCTACTTTTTTCCCCATGATTAGGAGACTTCTAATGATCTGCGGCTAAAATAATTTCATTCTCCTACTTCCTGCGCAGAGAGTATTTATTAACTGTTTCTCTGCCACACTGCATTTTCACCTTGGAACTGGAGATGACAGAGTGTGTTAGCCTTCCACAAGTAGCTTAAGATTTTTGTTCTTCATGGGAGTAGAGTCTAAGTGTGGCTTCATGCATTTCATGCAGTTATTACCACTTATGTCCTCCAGACACACTCACTATATCTTTCTGTGGTCCTTCACTTTGTTCCTAATCTTTCTATTGAACATAAAGTGTAAGGCTACAGAGAGTACCCTATGAATAGGTGCAAACCCCCCTTTCGTATGCAGTTACCACGGGTTCTTTACTCTCATGTTAGTCCAGCCATTAACAATTTGTTAAAGTTTAAAAAAAATTATTTTTAGCCACTTGTATGGTTCTTAGCATGTCATCATTCTGTTCTCTGTGACAGGTGACTCAGTACTTATGTCCCCTTATCATTTGAGGTGTCTGTCTCTCCTAAAATTTTAAGCTACTTATTGCTTTTATAACTTCATCTTTTTGATGGGTTAAGGAAAAGTTATAATTGTATACTTCATGTGGCTTTTTCTCATGTTTTGGGTAGCAGCAATATTTTCCAGCCTTTTGTGTCATAAGTAAAAGCAAAATTCCCCCACTATCTTTTAACAGAGGCAAAAATTAATCTAGTATTACTTTTTAGGGGTGTATTTGGGGAATTAGGCATCATCTCCAAATATTTAACATAATTATCTAATTCAAATGATGATTTCTAGACTTATCAATTCTTATATATTATTTTCCTTTTTAGAGATGGGGTCTTACTATGTTGCCCAGGTTATGTTTGAACTCTTTGTCTTAAGCATTCCTCCTACCTTAGCCTCTCAAATCCCTGAGACTACAAATGAACACCACTATGCCCAGCAAAATAATAATTTTCAACATCCTAAAATATAAAAGCATTCAAGTTGGAATAATCCAAAACGATTATCTATTTCAACTATTTAAATTTATTTTAAAAAAAAGATTTTACTATCAGGTCCTGTGTTAGGCATCAGTAAACAAAAGAGGTATAGTTGCTGTCCTAATTAGATTATAATCTAGTAAACCCCAATTAAATAATCACACTAATGGATGTCTAACTACAAACAGAAAAAAAATCTGAGTAAATATGCTATCCTAAAGACCTATAGTAAAGTAATCTGACTTAAATTTGGGGGTTGGTAGTGGAATTGAGGATAAAAGTGAGAAGCTATCTCAGAAATTCTTTATTATAAAGTTACATTTGAGTTGGTAAGGTTGAAAAGATGTGTATAAATAATTATTTGAGAACTGATGTATGTGTAAAGAATTTTGCCATGACTTAGTATCATATGCCAAGGACTTATTTTGGAAAACAGTAAAGACATATTTACATAATTGGAAATACATGATTGGAAATGCATCTGGTGTGAGGAAACAAGGGAGAATATTATTTGATATGATGCTAAAAGAATGGATAAAGTTTAAACAATGAATGCCTTGTAAACCTGTCAAGTTTCAGTTTTTTTCTAACAGAATTTTGAAACCACCCAAGAATGTTTTAATTATAGAATAATAATTATCTATATTTATGGGATATAATGTGAGGTTTTGATGTATGTATACATTGTAGAAATATTAAATCAAGCTAAGTAACATATCTATCACTTCATCTACTTATCATTTTTTGTGGTAAGAACATTTAAAATCTATACTTTTAGAAATTTTGAAATATACAATATATTATTAGTAACTATGGTCACCATGCTGTGTAAAAAATCGCCAATACTTAATCATCCTATCTAACTTAAAATTTGTACTCTTTGGCCAACATCTTCCCTTTCCCTATCATCCCTTCTCCCAGCCTTGGGTGACTACCATTCTACTTTCTACTTATGTAAGTTTGACTATTTTAGATTCCACATGTATGTGAGATTGTAGTATTTGTGTTTCTGTGCCTGTCTTATTTAACTTAACATAATGTACTTCAGATTCATCCACGTTGTCACAAACGACAAGGTTTCTTTCTTTTTTAGGCTGTATAGAATTCCATTGTATAGGTACAATGCATTTACTTTAGCCATTCATCCATCAATGGACACTTAGGTTGATTCCATATCTTAGGTATTATGAAAAATGCAGCAATAGACATGAGAGTTGCAGATTTTTAACATACTCATTGCAATTCCTTTGATCTATATCCAGAAATGAGATTGCTGTATCATATGGCATTCTATTTTCAGTTTTTGAGAAACCTTCATACTATTTTCTATAATGGCTATACTAACTTACATTCCCATAGTGTTCAAGAGTTCTCTTTTTTTGCACATAGTTGCCAGCACTTGTTAACTTTTTTTTTTACAATAGCCGTTCTAACAGCAGCTAGTTGCTATTTTACTGTGGTTTCAATTTGCATTTCCCTGATAATTAGAGATGTTTACAATTTTTTATATACCTGCTTGCCATTCATGTTGTTTTTGGAGAAATGTCTGTTTGGATTTTTTTACCCATTTTTTTACATTGGGGTATTTGCTTCCTTGCTGTTGAGTTTTTTGAGTTCCTTATATATTTTAAATATTAGCCCCTTATTAGATAGATGGTTTATATGTATTTTCTTCCAATCCATGGGCTTTTTCTTCACTCAGTTATTTCCTTTGTCTTTTTAGTTTGATGCAATGCCATTTGTCTACTTTTGCTTTTGTTGTCAGTGCTTTTGGTTCTATCCAAGAAATCACTGTCCAGACCAATGAGGGTGGTCATAAGGGTCAAATGCTGCTGAGAATTCAAGTAAGCTAACAACTAAAAAATGCATATTAGAGTTAATGACACAAAATCACTGGTGACTATAGCAGGAGAAGTTCCAATAGAATAATAAGAGCAAAAATAAAATTAGATTCAGTTGAGGAGTGAGGGGGACTTTTTGACTTGGTGATGATAGATAGAGTGGTAGCTAGGGAGAGGTAATTAAGGGAGGCTATTGTTTTTGTTTTTGTTTTTGTTTTCTTTTCCACATAAGCAATTTTTTTCATCCTGCCACCAAACCTCATGAGTTTGCTTTGCATATTTCAGATATCTTTCCTTTAGTGAGGTGTGTGCTTATGACTCCTTATTTATACTGCCTGCATTCATGAGTCTGTGCAACAGAATTTCTACTCTTAAAATCTTCTATTAAGCCCTCGTGCAATTTATTTTTCACCAGTATTTATATATTTAACTACCTTTTCCACCTCCAATATCTTGGAGGTTACTAGAAAAGTGGTAGTGCTTGGTTTTCCCCAAGGACAATTAGAAAGGTTCTCAGCTATATACTGTATGTTCTGGAAAAACCACATGGTTTTCATGTTTTGTGGTGCCAGAAAGGCATAATTACATAGGTGGCATCTTGGATTAGACTTAAAATAATCTACCCTTTTCACTCAGAACTGAATCAGGCTGGTTTACTGTGATTTTGTTTTCAATAATGAAACATATTCTAGACAAGAAAAGTTCGGAATTGCAGAAGGGAGTCTATCCTGATTTTGTCTAAAGGACAAAAGCTCCAGTATGATACTCAACAGAGAAACTGTGTTTTCGGTTGTTTTGACTGCAAGATAGATTAACAATTTCTTCTCTACAAATGATTAAGAAAAACTGTTTTTGAGATGAACAATAAAAACACTTCTAATGCTGAAGTAATAACATGTATGATTATGTAGAGACAAGCTTTTGGCTGAATACACTAAAGGTAAGGCAATAAATGGAAAGAGCCTCTCTTAGAGAGCGGAGTTATTAATCAACAGGGCACAGCTGCATGTTTCTGCTTACTTACCTTCCTGTAGAACTTACGTCTCAGTTTTTGTTGTTGTTGTTGTTGTTGTTTTTCACCTTGTTGAGTCAGTTATCATTGAGGTGGCTATATTCCATCCACTAACATGTTGTCAAACTTTCAAAAATGCTGTGGCTTATTGCTTCCTTTCTTTTTTTCATCCTTCTGAATTAAAACCTTTGTGTATCTTTATCGTAGTGTTTAAAAAAGGCATGTTTGATATGCCACGTTAAAAATTGGCATATATTTTAAGCCTTAAGCAAAGAGCTTTATGAAAAGTATTGTGTAATTTGACAGAAATTCTTTTAAAAATAATACATCTTATAAATAGTATATTTTCAGAATATTTTATAACTTTTTAAGGGGTTATTTATCTCCACAAGCACTTATTCTTTGTGTTAGAAACAATTCAATTAGACCTCTTAAATTATTTTAAATGTACAATTAAGTTACTATTGACTATAGTCACCCAGTTGTGCTATAAAACAGGTTTTACTCATTCTATTTTTCTTGTACCCATTAACCATTCTCATCTTTTCCTCAGCCCCCTACACGTTTCCCAGCTGCTGGTAACCATCTTTCTGCCTATGTCAGTGAGTTCAATTGTTTTAACTTTAGTATCCCACAGATAAATAAGAACATGTAGTGTTTCTCCTTCTGTGCCTGGCTTATTTTACTTAACATAATGATAACCAGTTTCATCCATGCTGTTACAAATTACAGGATCTCATTTATTTATGATGACTGAAGAGTACTTCATTGTGTATAAGTACCACATTTTCTTTATCTATTCATCTGTTGATGGGCACTTAATTTGCTTCCAAATCTCGGCTAATGTGAATAGTGCTGCAAAATAAATGGGAGTAAAAATATCTCTTCGATATACTAATTCTCTTTCTTTTGGTTATATAACCGGCAGTAAGATTGCTGGATCATATGGTAGCTCTATTTTTAGGTTGTTGAGGAAACTCCAAGCTGTTCTTCATAAAGGTTGTACTAATTTACACTCCCACTAACAGTGCACAAGGGTTCTCTGTTTACCACATCCTCACCAGTGTTTGTTATTGCCTCTCCTTTGGATATAAGCAATTTTAACTGGGGTGAGATGATATCTCATTACAGTTTTGATTTGCATTTCTCTGATTATCAATTATGTTGAGTACCTTTTCATATGCATGCTTGTCATTTCTATGACTTTTTTTGAGAAACATCTATTTGAATATTTTGCCCATTTTGGATCAAATTATTAGATTTCTTTTTATAGCATTGTTTGAGCCCCTTATAAATTCTGGTGCTTAATACATTGTCAGAAGGGTAGTTTAAAAATATTTTATACCATTCTGTGTGTTTTTTCTTGATTTTGTTGACTGTTTCCTTCACTGTGCAAAAGCTTCTTAACTTGATGTGATTCTGCTGGGTTTTTTTTTTTGTTTTTTTTTTTTTACTTTTACTTTGATTTCCTGTGCTTGTGTGGTGTTACTCAAGAAATTTTTGCCTACACTAATGTCTTGGTGAGTTCCCCAATGTTTTTTTGTAGTTGTTTCATGATTTGAGGTCTTATATTTATGTCTTTAATCCATTTTGATTTGATTTATGTATATGGTAAGAGATAGGGTCAAATTTCATTCTTCTGCATATAAATATCCAGTTTTCCAACACCATTTATTAAAGAGACTATCTTTTTTCCTTTGTATGTTCTTGGCCCCTTTGTTGAAAATTAATTTACTCTAAGTGTGTGAATTTGATTCTGGGTCTTCTATTTTGTTCCATTGGTCAATGTGTTTGTTTTTATGGCAGTACCATGCTGAATTGACTCCTTTATCATTATCTCCTTTGTCTATATTTATAGTTTCTGTCTTGAAATCTATTTTGTCTGAGATAACTACTACAACTACTCTTTTTTGTTGTTGTTGTTGTTGAGAAGGGGTCTCACTCTGTCACCTAGGCTGGCATGCAGTGGTATGATCTCGGCTGACTGCAACCTTTGCCTCCCAGGTTCAAGCAATTTTCATGCCTCAGCTTCCCAAGTAGCTGGGACTACAAGTTTGTGCCACCATGCCTGGCTAATTTTTGTATTTTTAGTCGACACAAGATTTCACCTTTTTGGCCAGGCTGGTCTCAAATTCTGCCCGCCTTGGCCTTCCAAAATGTATTGGTATTATAGGTGTGAGCAATCACACCCAGCAACTATGACTACTCTTGCTATTTATTGGTTTCCATTGGCATGGAATATCTTTTTTCATCCCTTCATTTTCATTCTATTTGTGTCTTTATAGGTGAAGTGTGTTTCTTATAGGTGACAGATCAATGAATCTTGTTTTTTCATCCATTCAGCCAGTCCATATCTTTTGACTGGAGAGTTTAGTTCATTTACATTCAACATTATTATTGGTAAGTGAGGACTTACTCCTGCCATCTTGTTATTTGTTTTCTGGTTGTTTGGTCGTCTTTTCTTTTTTCTATCTTTCCTTTCCGTCTTTAGTGAAGGTGATTTTCTCTTGTCATATGATTCATTTTTTTTTCTTTTTCTTTTTTGTGTACCCATTGTATGTTATTTGATTTGAGTTAGCATGCAGCTTGCCAATACTATCTAAATAAATCCATTATTTTAACCCAATAACAACACTGCATAAACAAACAAGAAAAAAGGCTAATAAAAACACTATGCCTGAAATTCATTCCCCCGCTTTTTAACTTTTATTATTTCTATTTATATCTTATTTTACAGTCTATGTCTTGAAAAGTTGTTATTATTTTTTATTGATTCATCATTTAGGCTTTTTACTTAAGGTAAGAATGGTTTACACACCACAGTTACTGTGCTATAATTGCTGTGTTTTTCTGTTTACTTACTGTGTGGCCCCCTCCGGATGTACGACCCCCTTCTGTCGTCCTTTCCCAGTTATCTAGTCCCAAGTAACACTCTGAGAGCCGAAGGCCGAGTCCAGGTTTATTAGGGTCTACGGGCAGCTCGAGCAGGCGGAAAAAGAG